>APFE030286820.1:0-47174 GCA_000404065.3 Pinus taeda | reverse complement strand
TAAAAAAAAAAAAAAAAAAAAAAAAAAAAAAAAAAAAAAAAAAAAATTCTCGTTGTAAATTTTCCAAAACTGTCTTGTCATTGTTTTATATCAGAGGGGCCTGGTTATAAATATCATGCAGGGGGACCTGTTCTGTCCAAGAAGACCATGCTACCAGCACCAGCAGTAATATCAGCAGTAAGGGACCTGTTTAGACATACAAAAGGGACTTGTTAGGAGATTGATACTACAAAAGAAAATCACTTCAACACAGCTTCAGCAAGTTTCTACAAAAGCAGGATCAAGACTTCATCAATCAAGCACCCAAGCTCAACAGCACCTGCATGCACACAAAGAATTGCATGAACATCTTCAGCACTGCAGAGGGACCTGTTGCATTAAAACATACCTCAAGGGACCTGTTATGAACAGCAAAGAAAATCAAACAACAATGAAGAGTTAGTTCTACTCAGCATGTCAATGCAACAGCAGTCAAACAGTGTAATGCATTCCTTGTTTTTAACACTTAATTTCTTAGATTAATTTTTCTGTTAATTCTAATAGCTATGACTATTATAATTAATTCCAAAGGCACATTTTTCCCATCCTCTCTTATTCCCCTAATTCTTCCCTACTCCAACCTACTTCCTACTTTAAAATTCATTCACCCCTCACTCCAATATTTCCTAAGCATCCTACAACCATTTACCGCCATATCCACTTCCTAAATCTACACCTCCCATTAGATGAGTACCAACAGGACACGTGGCAATATTTTTGAAAAAAAAATTAATAAAAAATAAAAAGGGTAATTATACCAAGGCAAGCGACAGCAGGCCTATTCATTATGTTGCATGGGTCGAATGATGATTCACCACCCGACGTACATACACCTCTCAGCGCTCCTATCATAACAGTTATGCAAGGAATACTATCATTATTCCTCTGTTTTTTTTAATTTGAATACATTCTGAATCGAGCTTCATGAACAAAGGAGAAAACAATGGTCATTTTACTCGTTCTCAGGATTATATACGTTGGTATATAACTTCATTTACATACGTTGGTGCATAAGCTTCCACACCAAGGACCGAGGGCAGAGAACACGTCCAGTTTCGAATCTCATCGAGCTACATAACAAGCCGACCCAGCATTACAGTGAACATAAAGGAGCGACTATCTCAGGTAATAAACTCAGACTTCCTTGTCAAATTCGCAAGTTAGGAAGCTAGACCCTCTGCCAAGATGACAAATAGGGTCGAGCCAAATGTATTTGATAGCTCTCAGTACCACGAGGACTGTATTTCGATTCTGAGGGAAATACAGTGGCTACCCTTTTTAGAAAAATTCCATGGAAACAACGAAGAAGTTGCCAAGCAATTTTCCTTCACATTTAATGGGGAGAAAGCCTTGATAGGCACTTTCTCATTCAGGGTCTCAGAGGACACCATTGCCCAAGAAACAGGGGTTAGCCCAGAAGGAGAAAAGTACTTCAAAACCAAACAGTTCAAAGAAAAATCGTGGACCCAATTCATGTCCAGGTCATGAGTCTCAGCGGTCAACTGGAGGAAGGGCGTCCCAAGAAGTTGGCTAGTGCATCCTTGGGACGAAATGGTTTACATACTTCAAAAGTTTGTGACCTGTGAGGGCCGCTACAACATTGTCTATTTGTATCACATCAAGTTGTTGCTGCACATAAAGAAACAATGTGTCATTAGTTTACCATATTTCTTATTGCAGAGCCTAACCAAGATGTCCAAAACCATCCAGAAGTAGAAAGGAAACGAGGACAAAAGTTTATACCATTTTGGTTTAATCAAAATTCTCATTGAAGATGAAATGCAAAGAAGAGGGAAGACATGGAAAGAGTTCTTAACTGCCAACCAAATCAGGGATGAGGAAGACAAAGAGAAATCACAAGAAAACTCAAGGTTTATGAAAGACATTGATGAGGAGATTCCAGCATCATCCAGAGCTAACAAGGTACCGCCACCTGTGAGCAACATAAGGACCAGACAAATGAGAAAGGAAGATGCAAAAAGGGCAGAACAAGACAAAGTCTTCACCACTTACTCAAGAAGAACAAGAAGGGCATCGAAAGTTCAGTTGCAAGAAGAATCTAATGCACCTATACAGATGGACATTCAGAGCAGTGATCATTCACCACCAGGGCCAGGAGCCGATGTAGATATTGAAAGCCATTCACCCCCAGGAGCTGCTATAGAGGTCGAGAGTAATAATAAACAGGAAAGAGGGTCACCACCTCCCAGTAAGAAGCAGAAGAAATTAGAGAGACAAATAGAAAAACTAAAAGAGGAGCTCATGGAGGCCAACATGTTAGAGAAAGTTATTAAAAAGGAAAATTAAATGCTCCGTACACAGAGAAAAGAAATTCAAAAGAAAAATGAAAAGTGAAAAGTTAAAAGAGCGGGTTAATGAGCTGGAGGCTGAGCAGATAGACATTTGCAAGTGGGCCACCAAGTGGTACAACCAAAAGAAGACCCTCAAGGAAAAGTACAGAAGACTGAAGCAAGAGCTCCATGACCAGAAAGATGACCAGGTGAAGAAGAACGTAGACACATTACTCAAGGCAGCAGAGGTACAGGCAGGGACCAAGTTTAAAGGAAGCACTTCAGGGTTAGCATGAGGACATGCTAAGTCATTAAGTCGGGGAGAGATGTTGGTACCATTCTATGACCCCTTTTTCCCTCCCAAAACATGACCATTTCCTACCTCTTTTCATCATTCATCCTTCAAATGCCTTGGAAATTGATTAATTAATAGTTTTATAGTTGTTGAATTGCATTTAAATTGATTTAGTGGTTTTGTGTTAATAAATTAGGATTTTTGGCCTAAATAACTACAGGAAGTCCCAACAACCTGTAAATGGCTTATCGTTTGACATGTGGCATGACAGCCAGGCTAGAGCGAAAGGTATGGGCGAAAAGTGGAATGTCCAAGCATGGACAAGCACCTATCCTGCAGCGGAAACATCCCTCCTATATGCGCGGTCAATGCCTGGTCAACTATGGCATGTTGGCACAAAGGCAGCAACAACACACAGTTACAGTGAATTCGATTTTTTGTTGTTTCCTAGTTTTTATGAGCATAAGTTAGGATAGGAACATCTTTGCATTTTTGTAAAAGCAGCAACAGTCGCCCATGGATAAACATCCATTTTCCAAAGGATGTGAATGTATGTAATTAAAAGGCCAAACCTGGTTATATGTTAGTTTACCTTTTGATACTTCAGACCTTACATTTTATATATACATTTCTTGTCACCTAAGAACAAAACTTTTGATTTAATATAAGATTTCATTATAATCTCCGTGCGTAGTTTGATACTGTGATTGTGGAGTAACAATCTCGGTGTGCCAAGAACGCGGACGGGCCCTGCGTGCATGGTATACCGATATTTTAATTACGTTTACATTGCATTTACATTGTTACTTTAATTACATTTTACAGTCGAGCGTTTGAATGGTATTTGATATTGATTTATATGCACAGGGATTTAATTGATGTTTACGTTTGTGTTTATGAATGCGCTGTTAGATGTATATGTATGCACTTGAACAGACCCTCATCTGGATCGTGAATCATATCCTGTAAAGGATTCGATCCAGGGTTGCTTTGTAAAGCACTGTTATGGACTATGCTTATGATTTTTACTTTGCATGCTTATAATATGTTCATGACTGTTGAGTACCATTAAACAGGGGTTTCATGTTTGGTGTCTCTGTAAGGGGACCAAAACCGTTAAATACAGTGATACACAACATTTTATGAGTTGCATCTTAGCTGATAATGACACATAGTTTGATGCTTAATTAAAGATTTGATTGATAGTTTAATATTAGATTAAGTCACAGCATTGTAATTAGGAAGAATAGGCCTAGAGTAGATCCTTTATGTCTATATATTTTAGGCACACGCCTCTAAGTCTACACACCCTGGTCGATAATAAATTTAGCCCAGTCTAGCACCCTAGATAGGACACTACAATCACATAGAATAGAGATTGAATACATTACAATGTTTGCATCATCTAGAGTAGTTGTGTGCAACAAGATGCAATAGGCACATATTCTGCTTCAGCTGTAGATAAGGCAATCAAACTTTTTTTCTTGCTGAACCAAGACACTAACCATGATCCCATATAGAATTCACCTCCACTAGATCTTTTTCAATCATCAACATTTCCTTCCCAATCCACATTTGTATATGCATGAAGAGTGAGATTTGTATCTTTAGGATACCATAGACCAAAGTCTTGAGTTCTTTGAAGATACTTGAATATTCTTTTTACATCCTGAAGATGTGATTCCTTTGGATATGCTTGGAACCTCCCAACAATTCCTATTGCATGCATGATATCAGGTTTGGTACCTGTTAGATAAAGATGACTTCCAATCATAGATTTTTATGCTAGTTGATTTAGTGTAAATGATTCATCGTTAGAGCTGAGACTACATCCTGTTACCATTGGAGTACATACTGGTTTAGAATCTTCCATTCCATATTTCTTCAGAATCTATTTGAGATATTTGGTTTGTGAAAGAAAAATACCATATTTTGTTTGTTGTACTTGTAGACAAAGAAAATAAGTTAGTTCACTAAGTAAGGACATTTCAAATTCTTGCTGCATAACCGAAGCAAAGTTCTGACTCCTAGATTCTTCATTGCTACCAAAGATGATTAATCATCAACATAAACAACAATAATTAATAGTTTATCATTCTCCATATTTGTGTATAAGTTGTTGTTAGCAAATCCTTTTGTGAACCCTTGTTGTTGTAGATATTTGTCAAGGCGATAATACCAACTCCTTGGAGCTTTTTTTAGTAAAATATATTTTTTGAGCTTGCGTACAAGCTTTGCATAATTTCCTAGAATGAATCCTTTTGGTTGTTCAATATAAACTTCTTCTTCTAACTCTCCATTAAGAAATGCAGATTTTACATCCATTTGACACATTTTGAATTTCCGAAAACTTGAAAGAGAAAGAAACATTCTTATGGCTTCAAGTCTGGCAGCATGTGCAAATGTTTCTTCAAAGTCCATACCTTGTTTTTGAGCATACCCTTTACAAATAAGTCTTGCTTTGTTTCTAATAACCTCTCCATTTTCATTCAATTCATTCTTGAATATCCATTTTGTTCCTATAACATTTTTTATCAAGAGGTCTAGGAACCGGTCCCCAAGTATCATTATTTTCAATTTGGTCAAGTTCTTCATTCATTGCCTTAACCCAACATTCATCTTTGCTGGCTTCATTAACATTCTATGGTTCTATGGAGGATAGTAATGCTAGATAACTAGAAGTTCCTGCAAGAGTTCTTCTTGTCTGTACTCTAGACCCTTTTTCTTGTAGAATTTGAGATTCTGGATGATTCTTTTGAACATACCTGGATGGAGTCTTTTCCTTGTCAGTTCTATCTTCTTCTAATGTGTTGGCTTAGTAGGGCGTAACCCAGGTTCAGAAGTGATTTAGCCAAGCAAATCCCGGTACTACTGGCCCTTTCAGCAACAGTCCAGGGAGTGCGAACTAAGGTCTCACCTGAAGTAATTTGGGAGGGTGCTAGAACCAAGTTTTCGCACCTTAGGGATGTCTGATATGAGATAATTGGTACATGGTCCAACCTTCGCACTTACTGTGATACGCGCACCAGCGGGCACCCCACGCCCTCCGATAATGTCTTCGTTGTTTTCTAGCCGCAGCGCGACTTGTGTTATTTACCCAAGTCTTCCTTAATTAGGCTCTGTTAGCTGATTACTTAGATTGTTTTCATACATAAGCATTCACACAAGTAATTATCAATTGCACGTAGTAAATAATAGAGCAAAAGTAATGCATAACATCAAAAGACAGATTCAAGAACACATGCACAGAATAAACTTCTCTTTATTAACTTTCAATCCCAAGTACAGACCTGACTCCATCCTGCACACTCAGCTACAGGGGTCTGTGCACTCAGCTGTGGAATCCTCATTGCTTCCTCTTTTGCCTCACGAAATCCACTAGCCAATCTGTGAATTCACACTCCAACTGGTAGGTCTGTCGCAATTTCTAGCTCTGGAGCTCGGCGACATGCTTCCTCTACCATTTGCTTCAGCTGTTGATTCTGCACCAACGCTTCATCACATTGTAGACTAAGTTGTTTGATGTTGATTCGCTATTCACTGAGCATTTTTACTACGTGTCCTTCCCTAGCGTGGAGTTCTGCTGTCACTCCATCCTGTAGCTGGTATAATGTATCCCGCAGAAGGGTAGCCAAGTTTAGGCCAAGTTCCTTAATTCGGCCCACCACGGCTTTGTCCTCCATGCTGTCCGTTGGCAGTGATCCTTGTGGCAACACGATGGTGTTAGCCATTTTGGCTTGCAACAACTGCTCCATTTTCGATGTACCTACGGCACCATAGGCGGCTACCATTCCCTCCTATGGGGGCTACACCTGAAGTTCCTGTAGCTAGGCCTTGAGGGCCCCCAACACATTCTGTTGCTCCGTCATCACTTCCTGGAGAACTTCCCTAGTGACCTCGTGAACTGTGTCACCGATGTCATAGAGGTCCCCCTCTGTCAGTGTAATAGGTTCACTGTCCAGTTTGGAAGCCTTGGTCTTCTTTCGTGGGCATGCTCCTTTCGTACCATGCAACCATTTCATTTGTGTAGATGTCATGCTTGGATCTGCGCTTTCCGCTGTGTCATCTATTCCCTGTCCCATGGTTAAGTCCGGGCCTCCTTATTCCCATGTCGTGGTGGCCCTTGTTGCCTATGCTGTTGCTTTTTTCGGCGGCCTTTATCTACTCTGCGGTGGCCTTCGCTGCCTCGCGAAAAGCCCTTACCTCCACGACCAACTTCTTGTTGCGCTTCTACTTAGCTAGTAGCTTGGTGCCATCCCTCTGTTTTGGTACTACTATCTTATTGCGCGCGGCCAGATCCAGGGTGCGCCACTCGGGTGGCCATGAGTTGAGAACAGTGAAAATGGCATCATCAATCGCGATAAAAGGAAGTTTGACCCAGTTCTGCGTCGGGATCCTTACACACCTTAATATACACATCGTGCATATCCACCTTGAAGTCTGCAAAGCTTCGCAGACTATCATACACTGTGGGGGATAGGTGCGACCTTTTGTTGATCCACATCTAGACGCTCACCTCCTTGAGCACCCACGATATCTTGGTCTTGCGGATCCTTGTGGCATCCTTTGTAGCCCAAAGTGATGCGTATTTTGCCGCCTCTGGCAAGTCTTGTTCAAGAGGAGGGAACTGGTTGTCCTTAGGTAGTTCCCTTGTCACCAATAAGATAGACAAGAGCAACCACACGTAGTGGAAGGTCTTGCCCTGCTCCTAAGCTTCTTTGTAGTTGGTTAGGAATTCCTCACAGAGGAATTCGACCCATTTGAATTGGACCCCCTCTGCGCATTGTTCGACCAGTGTGATGATATTCACTGGTACCTTGTTGCCATGACATTTTCTCATCACCTTCTCGGCCAGCAGCTGGGTGGCTATGTGCACCCCTTTGTCTTGAATGCTACTAATGATGTAGCCTCTCTGCTTCTTTTCCAGCTTGTATTTCTTCTTCATGGCCTCTACGAGTGCCAAATCTCCACTTTTGACAGCTATTTCTGCGGGGTCCCTTCCCTTATAGGGAAGCCAAGAAATCCTATGAATAAGCTCCACCATGATGGGAATAGGCTCCTCCAGTCACAAGTACCCATCATGCACCAGGCAAAGTAGTTGCCTGATGACAAAGATGGTGATCGATGCCCAATGAAAGTGTGGAATCCATAGTAGGTGGAGTAGCCCAACCTTCTCCATACCACGCAGCCATTTCCATAGCTCTAGCACTATAACTGACCCATACTTGGTCTGTTTCATGAGGTTGCTAGTCTCCAAATGTGGGAAATTTTTGTTGTCCACGAGGTCCCAATCTTCAAATTTCATTGTGGGCACACGGCCCAGGACCGAAACTTCAAATAGAATTCCATCTGGGAGGAGCAGGGTTTGGAGTGTGCTCTTAGTGACACCCAAATCCTTGGGTACTTTTGCTTTCCCTTTCTGCGGAGGGACATACTCGGGTAATTTTGCTGTAGTGCACACTGGCTGGATGTCTTCTTCCATTTCTTCATCCACCTCTATCTCCTCTATGAAAGCCTGGAGGTCCTCCTCCTCATCATCTGTCTTAAGATTAAAGGTCTTGCCCTTGTCTTCCATAGAAAGTTTACCAAACCAAGGATTTCGTGGGGACATGCGGATATGTTCCATTGCCTGTGTATCTGTCTTGGGCCTCGATGTACAGGGTGATTTCAGAATTTCCAGTGCATCCCCTACCTACACCATAGGGCTCTGTGCAGCTTCCTTGATGGTACCTTTGACAAAATCCACGCCTCTCCTGGTAGTTGTCATGTTGTTCGAGTTGTCTGTAGTTGTTTGTGACTTTGGAGGCTCAAACACTGCTTGGCGCTCAACACTGTGTGCTCTCTGTAACAACTCCAATCTCAAATAAATAAGTGTTGTATTCTGGCCAACCTTAGTAGTTTTATACCGTCTTTTGAATTTGAATTTGACTGTTCCCCCCATTTCTAAGTCATTAATGCATTCTTGGTGGCAGATCGTCCCAAATCTAGTTTTGACTTCGTGTCTTAGTGTCCCAGCAACAGAACCATTTGTTGGCTTAGTGGGGCCTGGCCCAGGTTTAGAAGTGATTTAGCCAAGCAAATCCTGGTACTACTCGCCCTTTCGGCAACAGTCCACAGAGCGCTGACTGAGGTTTCACCCGAAGTAGTATGGAGGATGCTAGAACCAGGTTTTCGCACCCTGGGGATGTTTGATATGAGGTTATTGGTACGCGGTCTAACCTTCACACTTACTGTGATACGTGCACCAACAGGCACCCCACTTCCTGTGATAATGCCTTTGTGCTATTCTAGTCGCAGTGTGACCCATGTTATTTACCCAAGTCTTCCTTAATTAGGATCTGTTATTTGATTACTTAGATTGTTTTCATACATAAGCATTCATACATGTAATTATCAATTGCAAACAGTAAATTACAGAGTAAAATTAATGCATAACATCAAAAGATGGATTCAAGAACAGATGCACAGAACAAACTTCTCTTTATTAACTTTCAATCCCAAGTACAGACCTGACTCCATCCTGCGCACTCAACTGCGGACTCTACTAGTCCTCCACGCACTCAGCTGCAGGGCCTCTTCCTACTACTATGACCCAATACACTTTAGCTTCCCCTCTAGCCTTGAACCATGCCTTCACTATTCTATCTATCCTTGACTTAGCTATCTTTACACTTAGAGCCTCAATCTATTTACAATCCCATGGTCCACAGACCATGGGTAGGCCGACACAAATTTACAATAAATTACAATATTTTAGGGCAGACAACCCTATGACTCATCCTAGACTTCGTGCTCCGTGCCTGTTACACAAAAATATCGTCACCATGATTATTTGCAGTCAGTATGAGTCGATCATCACTTATACTAGCCTCCTAAGCAAGTCTCAGGCCTTAGCTCTTCATGTCAAGCTTTGCAAATGAGAGAAAGACATTGAAAATCAATATTACTCTAGTTCTGCACTTTCTCCTACTTTTACCCGCGGACCCGCACCCTTTGTTCATATTACCTGCGTACCTGCATGCTCTATCTGTAAAGGGGTGGGTGCGTACCCCTGTAAAAGTAAAAAAGGCGCAATTTTATCCTTAAAAACTCACATTTGGGTTAATTCTAGATGTTTCTAGAAGGATTTTGATGTGGATTGTTCGCTCCAAGGTGGTTCATGCATCCCAAAAGAGAAGGAGCTAGTCCCTTGATAGGAGGAGCTATCCCTTTGAAGGAGGGCTTTATCCCTTTGAAGGAGGACCTAGTAACTTCCGTCCATTGCACTATAAATTAAGGCATTGGATCAGTTGCTGGAGAGGTTAGAAGCTAAACATTTTGAGGGTAAATGCTGATGGAATTGGGACTTCCTAGTTAAACTTGAGAGGAGAGATCACATACCTTTTGGTTTCATTGGGAAGTGAGTGAAACTTGTCAAAGTAGAGGAGACTTCTTGTCGGACCCTGGGAAGAGCTTGTATAGCATCAAGGCACAGGTTGTAAAGTTCTTCTTCATTTGAATTAATACAATCAGATTCATTTTTCTCAACAAATTGTCTTATGTGGTTTGTTTCATAATCTCCTTGATCATTATGATGAATATGCTTTGTGATATTGGCTTTTTAGGTGCTATTTAATTTGGTTTGCTTGTTTGTGTTTGCAGAATTACACTTCAAGGAAGCTTATTTGGAGCGAGGGAGCGAGGCTTCCACAAACTTGCATTGGACCCAAGGTAGGTCTAAAACACTTGTTTGCCTTTGTTTTTAATTGCATATTTAGAGAAAGATAGTTTTTGATTGGCTTGCTTGTCACTAGATATCTGTAGATACTAGGAAGGTCGATCTTGTCCGCAACCTTGACTCATTCCGCGTGACACTGACGACTATACTCTTCTTGGGACTATACTCTTCTTGGGTAGCATCTAAAATCAGGTTCCATCAATAAAGGCTGAGTGCATACTTTGGTGGCTGATAAATTATTGTTGGAAGGTCGAATGCATCAAACAATGAGTTTTATTTTCCACAAGTCCATATTATCTTTGCTATAGCAGACTCTTTTTAGAGATGCCAAGTTGAATTGGTTAAATGATTTTGGTGATTGAAGTCGAGGAGTTCTTGCCTGTTCATTTTCAGAAACTTCGTTTCTATCCTGTGGCTTTAATTTGACAAGATAGTTGGTTCCAGGCCTGAAACAATCTTTCTAGAGTTGGTTCGTGACTTGCATAGGCCAACTTTGTATTTTCTACAGCGACTCATCACTGCCCACTGAAAATATTTGTTGTTTATAAGGGGAGAGAAGTAATGACTTGCAGAGTCCACAATGAAGTCTGGGAATCTGTAATCCCACAATTGTAGCTGTTCTACATGTTATCATGAATGGTTACAGTTGCTATTGAGCTTGACTATTCTTTTCTGGCCGAGAAAGTGAAGGAGTACTTGAAGGATCCAAGCAAGTTTGCAGTTGCTGCTGCTCCAGTGTAGCATTGTATTTAAAACTCATTATAGTGCATTGATTCCTTGATTCCACTATTGCATAAAGAGTTTGGTGAGGTGATTTTAATCTTTTATGTTGCACATTGATCATTTGCTGACATTTATAAAGGATATTGGAGTGACATTGAATTGTGAGTGATTGTTGCTTCTTCTTCACTGGTTGATAGTTGTGATTAGTTTATTTAACGTATAAGATAATGAAGAAAATGACTAGACTTGATAATGCATTAGAGTTGTTAAATACTCTGATACATCCCACTGTTGATGAGATGGTTAAGATCAACAAAACCTCTCTATTCAATATTAAAATATGTCTACAAAATGCACAGGAGAATATTGAGTTTTTGCAGCTTAAGACAAAGCTACAACAAGAAGAATTACAACAGTGGAGTCATCATTCGGAACCTACTTCTGTTTAGAAGATTGAAACAGAATCCCATAAACATCAAGTCAATAATGTTACTGTTCATTCATATAAAGCAGCAGTTGTACATGCAGATGCAGAAACTCAGTCTGCTCTTCCCAAGCCCATCATTAGACCTTGGGAACATCTTGTCCACAACAAGCACAAAATTGGTCTTGGATATGACAAGGACTTGCCCTTTCATATTCCAGACTACTCAAAGCCCATTCAGTTTCAGAGTGTTGGATTCGTTCATGACAGTTCAGCTTCAGCTGTTCCAGACTCTGCCTCTCTTCCACAGCAACAACAACAACAACAACAACAGATCGTGAAATGCCAACACTGTGACCAAGTTGGCCATCTGAAAGATCACTGTTTTGATCTTCATCCATGTAAGCACTGTCATAAAACCACCCATTCTTCACACAGATGCTTCAGCAACAAACGTCCTGTAAGAACAAAGATTCATCTTGGATGGATCGCTTCTTGGCAATGGGCATCAACAGCCAAGAATATATTCCAAACACATGTCAGAACTTGCTCCAGAGTATTAAACAATCTTGCAGTTGAGTTTTCTCCATCATCTCACCTTGCATCTGACGGGGGGGAAATGATGGTCATCTACAAGCTTCAAAGCCACATCAAGCGAACCTGAGCCACAACCTGCCACACCAGTTTTAGAGTTGTAGCCAGAGACAAAGATGTCCGTGAACATGCCTTCAGTTGGCAATCTGGGACACTTCCTCTAGTAGAAGACTTCAGCTTCTTGCCAGCTTTGGAAGAGTTCCAGGAACAAAATTGAGAATACTTCCTCTAGCAGAAGACTCCAGCTTCTTGCCAGTTTTGGAAGAGTTCCAGGAATTGCATTAAGCATTCCAGAGTTGTTGGTCATCCTTAAACCATCACAGGTTGAGACTTCCCTTTTCAGGTTGAATTTTTCCCTTTTATGCGGGGTGAGACCTCCCTTTTATGGTTAAGGTTTCCCTCTTTAAAACAATAGGATCACTTCCTCTAGCAGAAAGCTTCAGTTTCTTGCGAGTTTTGGAAGAGTTCCGGGAACTGCACTAAGTGTTCCAGTGTTGGTGGTCATCCTTAAGCCACTGCCCTTTATACCAACATTTCAGAGAGCACATTCAGCCTAGTGCTGCCATGCATTTTTGCACATTTTGTATTACAGCTCTCTTCTTGGACTCATACATAACCTTTCGGATTAAGGGGCGAATGTTGGACACCTAATCCTCAATGGGTTAGTGTGGAAGCCGAATGGACAAAAGGAGTCCAAGAGACCTTGGGATGTGAAACCAAACGGTCACAACAATGTACTATAAATGTATATCAGTTGTTAATAAAAATGGATTGTCATGTTTTATCTTTCATATTGTTCTTGCTTCCCATGTGTGTTTAAGAATAACCGTTGGCTATCACTACTTATATATTAATTTGTAATTAATATAGTAAATTTCCCTTTTATTTTCAGCTCCATTTAACTTACCCTAAAGTTTTTCTCTATTTGGCCATAAAAAAAATGGTATCCCCACCCTCCTCCTTCCTTCTTTTAGTAGTGTGTCTTTCTGTCGCGGTCCTCCATTCCTACCCTCACACTAAATGTGGCAGAAAGAATATATCAATTATATATATTTTGATGGCTCCATTGGGGAGCTTTTGACGTCACTTCACTCTCATTAGCAAAGGCTCCCTTTTCTCTTCCATTTTCAACCACTAATCCCATTGTACTGGGTGTTATATGCTTCTTTCGGAGGAGGGGGAAGCTCCTACTCCTTATCTCACTCTATTCCAATATTCTCTTTAGGATAACCTTCTTCTTGAGTCTCTATATCCTCATGATGGAATTCATCCAAGTTGGCACAATTTACATGACAAGCTATGTGGCTTACCATGGTTCCCTTTCCCATCCTTTCCATTTAGCATGCATTCACAATGTCAAGCCTAACTTCTATGAAGGTATCACCCATTGACAAAGTTAGTGTTGATGGGCATGTAACCACTTATACTAAGGTGATCTCCATATCCCTATAGAGGAAGAAGTTGGATATTCCCCTCATTCCTCCAATCAATTAGAATGATCCAACTTTATACGTAAGAATTTTATTTTCTTAGTAGAGGCTATAATTTTCTACTCTATGGACCTTTCCAAAGACAAATAGTTCGCTCTTGCTTCCATATCCTAAATGACCTCTTATATTTCAAACCATTATTTGTTCTCATATTGTATGCCTACCCTTGATATTTCCTTCTTCTGATATAATGTATAGATCGATATTTTTGTGATAGTTACACACACCTTACCACAAATACCAATCCACATAAACCAAGTAGTGGGTATTATCTCCTTGTTTCTCAAGAGGGGGAATATTATCCTCCTCCCTATCTCAATATTTTCCAATATATAACCTATTCTTGAGCCTCTATATTTGCACTATGGAATTAGTCTAGGTTAGCACCATTGACATAACAAGTTATGTCACTTACCATGGTTCCCTTTCTTGTCTTTCCATTTAGCATGCATTCACAAAGTTAAGCCTAGCTTCTATGATAAGGTCTCATCCATGGACAAGGTTAGTGTTGATGGACTTTTAGCCTCTTCTACCAAGGTGTTTCCCATATCCTTATAGACAAATAAGTTAGGTAGTCTTCACATTCCTCCAAACAATTAGAGTGATCTAAATTTCCACCTAGGAATCTCATTTGCTTAAGGGACTCTATATTTTGACACTCCAGGCTCTTTCTAAAGAAAAAAAACCCCTCTTGCTTCCATATCCTAAATGGCTTCTCCAACCACAAACTATTATTTGTCCTAGTATTGTATTCCTCCCATTGTTATTTCCACGTCCTTAGATAACGTATAGATCAATATTTTTTATGGTTACACACTCCTTGCTACAAATTCCAATTGAGACAAACCAAGTAGACATATAACTACAATATTGTCAACACCATAACTATTTGAATGTTTGTTGAGGAAATATAAGCATCCTTACCTAAGCCTTTCATTGGGCATCAACCCCAAACAAGTGTTCCCATAACAAATTCCCTACATGTGAGCCATTTTTTTATAATAATGGTAACACAGCTTTCTTACTAAGTACACAACCAAATTTACATTCCACATCAAGCACACATCCCAATAATCACCCAAGGCGAAGCATACATGCCAAATTTCTCTCAACCACAAGAATAATTGTACCCCCCAATAACTTTGTATCCCTTTGGAAATGTATTCTTCTTGACCATGACACCTCATCAAACTTATTTCCCTTATTTTTATAAGAAGTATTTATGCCAAAGTATTGCACCTTTTAATGTTGTGTAGAACCCAAAAGTATTTATGCCAAAATTAGAACCCAAGCATGGGTTTAAAAAATAGCCTTCCCTTATTAAAATTCAAACCCTTCCATCAACCATGCATTAGGGAGTGGTAGTGGGTTTCTCCCTCTTAGCAATAACATACACCCACTAGGATGATACTCTAGTCAAAACCCTCATACAAATAGAAAAAGAAGGCATAGCCTAACAAATATTTAATTTTATGAAATTGTTAGAAATATTTCCCCCATGGATTACGCAAACATGGATTCCTCTAAATATATTGAAAATAACCAAATCAAGATCCATCCTAATTGAAAATCCTTGGTACCTTCTAAAGGCTTCCACCATGGCTTGCTTTTTTCTCATAAAAATAACAACATATTAGTTAATCTATTTTCCCATTCTCTAGTAGGTGATCACATCCTATGGTTACATAGTCTTCTTAAAGGGTTAATATGGAAGATCCACCTATTATTTACCACTCCATCCATCATTTTGGCATGCATATATGGCATTGGTGTGGTTTTCTCACCATCATGTATTTCAATTAAGAAGATGAGGAATTATTTTCAACATCTAAATGTTGATAGTGTAAGGATCTATTGAACTATACATATCATATCTAGAAAGATAGTATTTATGATATTTCAACATGGGTTTAAACCATAAGGATAAGACCAAAGTGTTTCCTGAAGACCTTGAATTGATAAAAAATGACTTGAACTTCCTCCTCTTTGTTGAGAATGACTACATTCAATTTATATGGGAGAAAGTAGGCCTAAACAACCTAAATCCCTATTCTCCAACTAAAATGTGATAGACTATCTGTGGATAAAAATATACCTACCCAAAATTGAGACTCAAATGATCATCGATATCAAAGGAAAGAGGAAACCTAAACCATCTACCTAGAACAACAATATGTGATGCAAGTACCACAACCAAGACATAAAAATCCAAATAGTGGAAAAAATTCAAATAATCGAATGCTAAAATAAGACGAAATTAATCAACATCATAAACCTAGAAACATTGTTGTATAATAAAATGCTATTATTGGGGTATGGAAGGACCACTTGCTAGACTATGAGCTTCCTCCATGAAGAAAAAGAAGGTTTTCTTCCAGATAGACTCTAATTCCTTTGCTAAAGAATAAGGACATGGTTATCACTCCATGAATCCCTCCCTCAAATTACAAGTTTTAACCATGTAGATAAATTACCTGCATACGAATTCTAAAACATAGGAAATAAACAATGTGAGAGCATAACAAATAAAACACATATACACAAAGATTTTCCCCTGGATCCCAAAAATGGGACTACCATCTTGATTTTTCATTATGTTCCTTTCAATGTTACAATATACATATTTACATGCTAAAGTATCCAATAACGTGGACTAAAAACCATCGCATTCAAAACCATGTGCGAAAACCATACTCAAAACCATAGGTAGGTCTGCCCAACCTAATATAGGGTCCCAAAAAAAAATTCCCAGGGGGCTACCCTGCACCTTGTAGAGGGGTGTTGAAAAGTGTGCAACAAGAAATGCTAAATTTAAGAAGAGCTAAAAATATAACTGTTAAAAATAGTACTTCTAAAAATATTTGTTTGGCCAATGAGCATTTTGGCCACCTTGGGTGAGAGGAGAAACTGCTAAAAATAACGTCTTCTAAAAATAGCATTTTTGGGTCTCTTCCTATTTATTGCAGTCCCTGGTCTATCTATAGGAAGTAAATTCGAATTTGGTCTTACTAGTAGTTTGAATATTAATTAATTAATTCAGTTTGAGTTAATTAGTTAAGGAAAATAAAATTTGAAGTCTTTGTGAGAACATGGAATAATTTCTCCACTGATTGAGGAATTAAGGATGAGTTCTATATTGAGAGGATCAATTGACTTAGTTTAACTTAGTCAAGTTCAGTTAGATTAATTTAACAAGTTGTTAAATTAATGAGATATAGTTTTTTGATGCTTCCATGCATGTGACAACTATTATTTTTTAGATAATTGTGTATTCACTCATGGATAACTGTTGCATGTCAGTTTTGTGAGAGACCCACTTGAGATCAGAGAAGGGACAATGTACTATCAGTTGGATAAATATTTTTCCTATAAAGGAAGCTCATACATGCTGAGGATTTACCTCGTTTAGGTTTGTGTAGTTATTTTAGAGGTTAGTGTTCTGTGTGAGGTGAGAATCACACAAGTTGCAGTTGGAGGACCCAATAAAACTGTGCATAGAAATAGGACGTTTGGAGGGTAGAGGAGAAGGTTTGTGAGAAGCCTTTGACTATCTATGAGTAGCAGAGGGATTGTACTGAGAGTTGGATAGCTTTCGAGCTAAGGCTTTGTGTAATCCGAACATATTTCCACTTGTATGATAATACAGAGATGGGGCTTTAAGCAGGTGCTTTCCCTGGGTAAATTCTTCTGGGTTATGTGTGATTGGTTCCTTCTTATTAGTTATATGTGTTCTTATTGATGTTTCTCATGATTGATTAAGCTTCCACAAAATTGTTTGTAGAAGCAGATGAAGTGTTTTGCTTTAGTACATTGCATTACGAGGTGATCTACAGGTGGGAATTTCTACATGGTATTAGAGCTAGCTGATTTGTAGAAAAATTCTACAAAATTCTACATGGTATGAGATCTAGCTGATTTGTAGAAAAATTCTACAGAATTTCTACATGGTATCAAAGAACATGTGATCAAGGAAGAACAATATACTAGAGGATATTTCAAAGTTTTGAGTTTTGGGCTGAGAGTTTGCAGAGCAGATCTGAAAATTTTTGTACAAAATTTTTAGAAACAAATAGAATATTTTGATTCCTTGTGGAAAAATACCCAAATTCAAAAAAAAATTGACTGAATTGGAGTTCGGAAGAGGTAGATATCGCTAATTTAAAATCAGCCCTTTTTCCAGGAAATTTCATGATGGTGGGAAATATGAAATATATTAGTGTGCTAGCCAAGAACCTGTATGCCCTTGAGGTACAAGATGCATGCAAAGCCTTGAGGATAAAGGTGAAGGTTGGATACTTGGTGGTTGAGAGGGAGAGTAAATTACCTCTCAACATGTAGCACCAGAAGAAGTCTCAGATGATTGTGGAGGAGCCACGATTGGTGAAGCAGTTTCAGGAGGTTGTGGAGCAGCCACTATTAGAGAAGTTGAGTTGAGATAGAATAGAGACGTCCACTCATGCAAAGACCTCCAGTAGGTGGAAACTTTGATCCAGGTGGGAAGAGGGATCACATGCAGCCATACCTCTAGGTAAGAGGTGGGGTGATATAGAGTGACCGTCCCAAGGAGGAGGGGCAGGATCCTTGAGGTACCCAACCTTTTGGATGAGACCTTGCTACGGTAGCCCCGATGCAGAGTAGCAGGAACTGACTAATTAGGTAGAGACAGATGTGGATGGAGCAACAGAGAGAGCTACAATGCAGGGAATCCCATGACAGTGGAAAGCATGTAGGATGCAACAATGCAAAAGGCAGAAGTGTGTTGCATAGTGCAGGGGAGCACAGACAAGGGTGCAATAGTGCGAGATGCATGGAGATGTTGCGGTAGCACAGAGGTCAGAGAGGGAGCACTTGTTAGCAGCATGTAGATATTCAACATCAGAGTATGTTTCTAGCCCAACAGAGAGGTCAGTTGGGAGTTTTTTTGTTCCGAGCATTATTGGAGCAACCACACTTGGTAGACGTGTTACATGAAAAACATTCCAGAGTTATAGGATCATGTTTGAGAGGAAGTATTTCTTGTTGAGAGGGAGTGTTGAAAAGTGTGCAACAAGAAATGCTAAATTTAAGAAGTGCTAAAAATAGAACTGCTAAAAATAGCACTTCTAAAGATAACAATTTGGCCAACGAGCATTTTGGCCACCTTGGGTGAGAGGTGAAACTGCTAAAAATAGCATCTTCTAAAAATAGCATTTATGGGTCCTTTTCTATTTATAGCAATCCGTACTCTATCTATAGGAAGTAAATTCGAATTTGGTCTTACCAACAGTTTGAATATTAATTAACTAGCAATTGTCTCAAAAGGTACAAAGAGAGGCCAATAGACTTATGAAGTTAGAATTGTTGAATTTTTATAAAAGATGTAAAAGTACAAGTATTTTTGTAAAAAATATTAAAAACATAAAATAATGAATGCTGGAAACCATATAAGATGTACAGTCTAGAATATATATATATATATATATATATATATATATATATAGAGAGAGAGAGAAGAGAGAGAGAGAGAGAGAGAGAGAGAGAGAGAGATTAAAATCTCAATTATATTTTCAATTTGGGTATTGGTTAACTTTTATGCTTGTGCATAGAATGATTAGTAGTTCATATATTACAAACAGAGGTTTGATTGTGTATGAAGCAACCATTTTGATAGATCGAATGATGTAAAACTCAATAAGGATGGTTGTCAAGAAAATTTGGCACTTGTGAATCAAGGGAATGATCCCTCATTTGTTGAAGATATGGGACTGGTTTTCTTATGAGGTTATGCAATAACTTGATATGTTGTTTAGTAATTGACTTGGGGACATCCATGATTTGGGAGTTCAAGAGTGGAACTCGGGAATTTAGTTTAACGACTACACATTTACGAGGGTTACAAGACAACTTGATGGAGTTCACTCTATGTGATTTCGAAGATGTTTAAGGAAGCTAATGAAGACTTCGACAAGAAGATCAAAGACAAGTACTTGTTAAGTGAGAGACTTGAAGATTTAACTGCTACTTGTCTTGTCCATATTGATTGATGTTCTTCATCATTAAATGTAATAGCTGTGTGATTTTTAATTAGTTGGATTTCATAGATTTAAGTCCAACTAAAATAGTTCCTACTTTGGTGTTTGGTTGAGATATTTTCTCAACTAATTGATTGTATGGTTAAGATAAAATTTATATCTTAAACCAATACTTATTGTATTCATATGTGATGTTTAATAAAATACAATTAAATTTGTGACGTATAATTAATTTTTTAACTATTTTTATTTAAACATTAATAATAATAATATAATTGAAATGATAAAAAATAAAGATTCATAGGAATGACTAGGACAATCCAATCTGCAAATTGACAATTGGACATCTTAATAGTAAAGGCATTTGAAAAATAAGCATAACTTTGAAAGAAAGTTGAAATTGATTTGATCATGTCAAACCATTTTTGACATATGCAAAAAGTTGATGAACAATTTTGGACATTTGCAAAAAGATGTTGAGGAGAGGTTGAGATTGAAAATATATAATCATTTTGGACGTATGTGGTGGGTGAGAAGGTAAAGGTTGAAATTGAATTAATTTTACATAATTATAATTATGATATTTTGTGATAAGGGATTAAAAAACATAAAATCCCAAAGTAAAATTTGTTCCAATTGAATTTACTTTCTTATAAAAGAACATTGTATCTCTGTGCATATTGTTCTGTATCTACATACCTATTTGAAAATGGAAAAACACCCACTTTAAATTCAAATTATACTCCTCTATTAACTCGAAATACTTTATCAGTATGAAATCATATACCATATACCTATCTTAACTATATCCACTTTATTAATGTGGATCCATGAGGTGGATGACACTTGTGGCCATATAAAAGTTTAAAGTCAAAAATCTTGCTGATAATCAACATTGAAATAACATTTTTGAATTTTAAATATTTAAAAATGGTATATTTCTTTTGCATCAAAAGATACCTTTAATGACAGAAAAGGGAAACTGCCTTGCTTTTATAATTTCTAACTTCAAAAAACAGGAAGATGCCTTTATTTTCATATTTCCGAAAAATAATGTGATAGAATTGAATAAAATATCATAGACTGAAATGAATAAAATTATAATAAATATAATATAATACCGTGAAATGAAAAAAATAAAAATAAAATATAAGAGATTAAAATGAATAAAATTAAAATAAAATACCAGGGAACAAAGAAAGTAGTAATCTTTCCATACAAGTAAAATTTAGTAGCTAATATTGCAGAGGGAAATCCCATCATATTACAGAATGAAATCCCATCCTATTACAGAATGAAATCCCATCCAAAAGGATTTGTCAGGGACATTACAGAGATAATAATCATAGTGTAGAGCTAATTCACAAGGCATGACATGTACTCTATTCTCAGGATATAAGCCTTTCATATACCACAATATAGGTAAAACTGAGAAACCAATATTATAGAGTGAAATCCCATCATATTACAAAATGGAATCTCATTCTATAGGATTTACTAGGGTCATTACAGAGAAAATAATCATAAGTGGAGAGTTGATTCATAAGGCATGACATGGACTCTGCTCTCAGAATGCAAGCCTTTCATTTACCACAATACAAGCAAAACTGAGTAAGTAATCTTGTAGAGTGAATCCCATCATATTACATAATGAAATACCATTCTAAAGGATTTACTAGAGACATTACATAGATAATTATCATAGTGGAGAGTTGCTTCACAAGGCAGGACATGGATTCTGCTTACAAGATGTAAGCCCTTCATTCACCATAGAAACTCTTGTTGTTAAAGATAACAAACAACACAAAATTTAGTCATTCCACATCTACTACAAACTTAAAATAATATTAACATCCTGCAAATATTCTCATCTATGCGAAGCTTTGGGGGACTATAGATTACAAGAGAATAACATAAATTCTTCACTGAACATGTTAGTAGCGTACTGATCATCTTGGCGGTTGGAGATAGAACTGGTGTTGAAGCTCTCTTTCCTCACAAACCTAGCAGGGGCTTTCTTTTCATAATTCTGAGTAGAGAAAGTCTATGTAACTGAGTTGTATGGCACGTATGGCCACAGATCTACATGCTTCCCAGTGCATTTCACTTTCTTCAGTACCTTGTTTGGCTCCACATATCCCGTGACTATCATTTTCTACATATTTCTATTTATATCAACCATTTGAACTCCTGCACAAAATTTCCCATAGAAGAGAAACAAAAGTTATTACAATCATCAAAACCCCGACTTATATTAACCTAGAAAAGAAAATGATGGGCCACTTTGGCCTGTGGCTTAGATGTAGATCTCGGTTGTAACAGGTGAAAAAAGTTACATCTCGGTACAAAAATCAGTAACAAAGCTAACAAATTAGTAATGAGTAAACATAGATCCTAAGGTGCAAATTTTCAAAAGCCCAAAGCTAAAAAACTTGGTAAAATAGAGAAAACATGAACTCTGAGCTAAAAAACTGAAGAAACTTTAAAGAATTAATCAACACACAAGTAGTTCATGCTGAAATCTGAACACACTTCTAAAACAGAGCAAACATAAACTCTAAGCTGGAAAACTGAAGAAACTTTAAAGAATTAATCGGCACATAATTAGTTCATGCTGAAATCTGAACACACTCTTCTACGTGCTTTACTGAACATAAATTTTTGGAAGGTTTGGATCTCTTTGGTTTTGGTTTTAGTTTCTAATGATGATGATTGATGGAGTTATTATCCAAAATGTTATACGAATCTAAAAAATTAAATAGTTTTATTCCAAAAATCTTCATCAACAAAGTAACGAATCTCAAAGATTAAACAGTTCTACTCCATAAATCTCCATCAACAAAGTTTACATCTCATTCTTATTAAAAATGGGGGCTCCCACTTGGAAAGATGGGAATAAGTGCTTGTTTCACCTGACATAGAGGAGAGAACTTTGTTAACCTTGTGCTCACACCCTTCACAGTCCATTCTGACATTCTATTCAATAGTCTGTATTCACACCTAGTCATAACTATCACTATGAAGCTTGAATTTATACAAAAATATCTCAACATGGGAATTTGAAGAACGATGAATCCCATTATGCACAAATAATGGGACATAAGGCATATTTATCAAGAAATACCCAAAGGAAAACAATAGAATAGCTCCATTCTTAGATAGTAGTCGCTTGTTTACTTAAATCAGCATGAATTAAACATTTGATATATGCATTAATAAATGCCTAATGCTTTATGAATCCCCTAAATGCTACAGTGACATGAATTTTTGAAAAAACCTAATTGCAAATTCAAATGCATAACTAGCTTCTACATTCAAAACTATTGCACAAGCCTTAAGATATACTTCATAGTTTTTTGCACTTGCCCAATTTTAAAAATGCATTTATAAGTTTGGCAAAGTCCCTCCCCATAAAAACATATAGTCTTTTGTATATTGACATCTGTAGAATTTGTGCAAACCTTTTGATACATATATTTAATTATTTCTCAAAAAATCTTTACCAAACCATGACTTAGATATCAACTCCAGAATTAACTCTGTCCTTGATCAAACTCATTAGATCTACCTGATTAACATGTAGAATACAAAGCTTTTTTAGGTTTGCAAATGTATCTACTATTCTTTTTACCTCATTATCTAACTCATAAACCATTTCATAATCCGTTCGAATGTAATCAATAATGTCTATGACAGATTTGGACATCTCAATATGATGAAGTTGTATCATGTTCTTTTGACAATAAAAATAAGATGAAATAGTATTTGAGAATTCATTGAGATCTGTATGCAAATAATTTTGCATGCTACTTGTTTCTTTTGCTAAAGGATCTCCACATATTATAAAACTCCTTTCCACATTCAAGTAAAATGACAAACCACTGAATACAAACATAGAGTTGAACAATAAAGAGACCTTCTTAGTCCTTGATTGAAGTGCATTTTGCATATTATCCTATGTTTTCATGTCAATGTTGTTAGGTACCCCACCCAGAATAGTCTCATACTTGAACCTTGGAATATCTGGTATACCAACACTGTCGGAGAGCTCTGGACCATTATTTTCAGCTTGGTTATCTTGGTTCTTATCAAAATACTCCATTATATTCAAAAAAAAAAAAATTGAAATCACTTTCAAAGAAGGATCTATAAAATTAATCAATTTGAAATTGTCTTCATCTTTTATATTTTCCTAAAGAGGAAAACAACTATCATTGTTGCAGGCCCCTCCCTCCATTCACTTACAGATGTAGAATGCTCCTTTTGTTGATGGAGAAGCATTTTCGTAATAGATAAGGCTATAAGTTATTTTCTAGCATCACAAAACACGAGAGTTGGTAATGACTTGTAGGTGTTGTTAGTTAAGGCTAGCTTAGGTACAACTACTAGTTCATCAAAAGATTAATGTGATATTAATTTGGACTCATCTGATTTTTCCCACAATACCTCCAGCTCCAAAAGTCGAATTGGTCTACAACATGGGATACCCTTTGTCACTACTCCACTCAAGCCTTGCTTAATGCAATCATGAGTTTCCTAATTTGGTTCATTGTTCTTAAATGAACTCAGCCCATAAACATAATATGCCTTTCCCTCCCTTGATATACATTTTTTATCTTGCTCCTTGTTCAAATTTTCTCCCTGATCCCAATCAAGGGCATGAAGCTTCAAACCTAGTATAGATATTTTCTTGTGTAGAGGAAAAAATGGACTTTTTCTGGACACAAGGAAGACCTCATGATCACTCCGAGGCAATAAATATGATTTAAGTATTCTTTCAAGTGATGATAACATAGGATCTAGTCCTCTCAAAGTTGTATCATATTTCAGGGAAATTATTTTGGAAATCCTATCCTTGATCAAACTCATTAGATCTACTATTATTTTTAGCTCATTATCTAACTCATAAACCATTTCATAATCCATTCAAATGCAATCAATAATGTCTATGACAGATTTGGACATCTCAATATGATGAAGTTGTATCATGTTCTTTTGACACTAAAAATTGGATGAAATATTATTTGAGAATTCATTGAGATCGGTATGCAAAGAATTTTGCATTCTACTTGTTTCTTTTGTTGAAGAATCTCCATATCTTACAGAACTTATTTTCACATTCAAGTAAAATGACAGTCAAAAGTACAAATTAAACTTTTGGACGCCAACTTCTTAAACAGGATAGTTTTGAGTTCAGGTCAACCCTGTGTGATATATCACTAAGGTCAACAATAGACTTCATTATTTATGCTCATCTTTTCCAATTTATATACTAAAGTTTGGGAGTGGGCACTTATAAAGAGAGAAGATATGCTAAAGGAAGATAATGATGTATGAATGAATTGAACTATTATTATTTCCTTTGGAAGACCTTTATAGGATCCAAAAGTAGAGAGCAGAAGATTTATATAGCTCTATATAACTGCATAAGATATGTGATGTGCAAATATGAAATATAAATCTCAAATTAAATTGTCAATTAATAAATTTAGTAAACTATTTCTTCTCTGCCAATGATAGAAAAAGGATTTTTTTTCCTGCATTCGAATAGCTCCATGAGAAGCTTTCTACATGCTTGGTTCGAAGATTTAGTAATTATACATTTCCCTAAGATGAAATTGAAGTTGATGTGAAAATCATAAAGTTTCGTGTGATGGTATTTCTCATGCTAAGGAAATATATAATCGGGGAAATTTGTGCAAATGCCTAAACTATTCGGTAAGGCTGCATGTGTGGGAAATTAGTTTTTTTTTATTTATGAACAAAAATGAGTTCGTTTTTGCAACTTCAATCCATACGAAGATGATTTAGTTCTTGAAATTATATTGTATCATCTTATTTGATATATCTCTTTTTAAACATCTTTCAATCCATTTGTTGAAATCTCACACTACAACACTTAAACCCTTTGTATACTTTCAAACACTCGCTTTATAATAAGGTAGTGGCATTGTTTCATGATCAGGTTTAAAGATATAGGTTGACAATATTAATTTATCGAAGGAAACAATTAAACGTGATCTTCTATCAAGAACACTGCAAGTTAGCAATATCAGTCTGTTGCTTACATTGGAGCAATTACCTCCGCTCTTTAGTTATTATGGAACTCTTATTGACTTCATGCTAACAGATTCAAAAAAATTGCTTTATGTAGAGTATTCCAAGCTAGAAGAAACCTAGGGTGCTTTATCATTGAACAATATGGATGTTGGTGGGCAACGTTTAAATGTTGAGATGACAAAAGTAGTGCCTCCAGAGATGGTAACATTTGCTTCTAATGCAAGTAGAAATACTACTCAAACAGGCTCTTTGTCGATGATGATGTAGCAAGCAATTGCCATGCAACAATTTTAGTTTCAACAAGAATTAATGATGCAACGTGAATTCGCATCACAGCAGGCTACTAGCAGGGCAACAACAGTAAAATATAATACTGTGGTAGTTGCTCTCGAAGAGGCAAAAATAAGAAAAAGGCTCAAAGGAGAATTTGTTAAGAAAGAGGAGAAGGAACCTAGGAAAACGAGAAGGCAGATTTTTCCTCTTTAGATGCAACTGAGAGAAATGACAAAAGGAATAGAAAGCAAAAATGGTGATCAACTCCATCTTATTCACCAGAGAGTTCATTTAGATTGCTTTCATGTCTCGATAAATATGACAAGTACTAGAAGAAAGAGAAGCATAAGCAATTTTCTAAGGCTATTTTCCCTATTCCAAGTTTATGAGACTCATGGCCATTTGAATGAGGAACTGTTGTCATTTGTCCCTGAATTCTTGGCCAGTGTTTATTTCTGGATGTCATCAATTGATGCTAAAGTCTCAGAATTCTCGGGCTTAAACCCTTCATTTCTTCGAAGAAGAGATTTTTCATCCCCAATTTCAAACAAATGTTGAGAAATTGTGGCAATCGATATGTAAAATGCATAAATTAACGCTAAAATACTCCATAAAACCCCTTCAAACTCTGGAATGCAATTCTCGCTTGAAATTCGAGATCTAACGTTGAAAATTTGGAAGAATTTTACCTTGGCAATGAAAGGCATGTTGTTCCCAACCAGTTGCACTTGATAATTAAGATTTAGTGGGCACTAAAATGCAATTCCAAGGTGAATGGACTAAACCTCTCAAATTTCACACTAAAGACATCCACCATTTAGAGCTTTGAGCTTTTCCTCCTTGTCCTCGGGCTACAATCTCCCAGCATATACTATTAAAAATGGTTGGTCATAATGGGGGTGAGGAAAACCTCCAGATTTAGGGTTTCAAGCTTTAATGGGGGTGAGCATGGTATAAAACTGAACATGTTTTTCCCTTATACTAATTGCCAAAAGAAAAAGCCCTAATTTTGAGGACTGTTCATAGTCCAAAGTAGAGAGAGTCCAAAGTAGAGAGTGGCTTTCTGGAGCCTATTCACTACCAAGAACCCTGAAAGGAAAAGTGCTTTGGATCAGGTCATGAACAGTGTGGCAGTTAGGAAAATTGTATGACGTGAAGAAAATAATATTACAATCACTGGTATGCAAAACTTTAGACAAACTACCATTTTCATTGTTATTCATGGGCTATAGAGAGTGCATTCAACAGAACCTAAAAAAGATGAGATTTATTAAAAGAATTGTATGCAACAAAGATTCACATTACATTTACCTAAAGGGCTCTAGTGCTTCTCTGTATTTTCTATATGTATTTTGAATGTAGATTCAGCTCACAAACTCCGCTCGATTCGTGAAATTATCAAACAAGGCTCCTTTGTCAGTTTGAACACTACTATACTTTGTGGGATTGTCAAACAAGGTTGTCTGTTTGTTGATGAAGCTAGATCCAAGAAGGTCGTAGATAAGGTCATGGAAGCATGAAATAAGCACATCTTAATTGGTCGTGCACCATAGAACAGGGTTTTCAAGGCACAAATTTTTTGATCGTGCACAGCAGAACAGGATTTTCAGAGCACCATTTTGTGTGCACCACAGAACAGGGTTTTCAAAGCATGAATTTGTTGATCATGCACTACATAACTGGGTTTTGGAGAGAGCTAAGCAATAATTCCACCAAACCATAACTCCGTTTCGGAGAGATTTAAGCAATAATGCCACCAAACCATAACTGGGTTTTGGAGAGAGCGTCAAACAAAAAAAAATATAGCCAGATGTCGAGTAGGAAACCATATGCCAGAAGCCATTAAGAGAATGAATGTGTTGACGAATGAACTCATTCAAAAGGAAGGCCTATCAACCTAATTAATTTAGTTTGAGTTAGTTAGTTAAGGAAAATCAAAGTTGAGGTCTTTGTGAGAACATGCAATAATTTCTCCACAGATTGGGGAATGTGTCCTTGATTTGCTCCACTGATTGAGGAATTAAGGATCAGTTCTATATTGAGAGGATCAATTGACATAGTTTAACCTAGTCAAGTTCAGTTAGATTAATATAACAAGTTGTTAAATTAATGAGATATAGTTTGTTGATGCTTGCATGCATGTGACAACTATTATTTTTAGATAATTTTGTATACACTCATGGATAAATGATGCATGTCAGTTCTATCAGAGACCCAGTTGATATCAGAGAAGGGACAATGCACTATCAGTTGGATGAATATTTTTTCTATAAAGGAAGCTCATCCATGATGAGGATTTTATATCCTTCAGTTTTTTGTAGTTATTTTAGAGGTCAGTGTTGTGTGTAAGGTGAGAATCACACAGGTTGCAGCTAGAGGATCCAAGAAAATTGTCCATAGAAATAGGAGGCTTGGAGGGCAAAGGAGAAGGTTTGTGATAAGCCTTTCACTATCTATGAGCAATAGAGGGATTGTACTGAGAGCTGGATAGCTTACGAGCTAAGGCTTTGTGTAATCCGGACATATTTCCACTTGTATGATAATACAGAGATGGGGTTTTAGGCAGGTGCTTTCCCCAGGTAAATTCTTTTGTATTATGTATGATTGATTCCTTCTTGTTAGTTATATGTGTTCTTATTGATGTTTCTCATGGTTGATTAAGCTTCTGCTAAATTGTTTGTAGAAGTAGATCAAGTGTTTTGCTTTAGTACATTGCATTACGAGGTGATCTACAGGTGGGAATTTCTACATGCTATCAAAGCTAGCTGATTTGTAGAAAAATTCTACAAAATTCTGCATGGGGGCTTCCCACCCCCTTCAAACCCCCTATGACCCCCCCTGCTACTCAATTGGTGCAACGAAGGGGGGGCTCTGCACCCCCTCTAACCCCTTGGTTAACTAGGGGATCTAATCGTTGAAAGAATATAACATAACCCAACATTCTCCCACTTGTTATTTTCTTTCCTTAGGGGTCCACAGGAGAGCTTAGTCATTTATCCAACCTTGCAATGAGCATTGTTTCTCTACACCAAGAGAACTTCTCAGAGGTCACATATTTTGACAATGCATCTGCGATGTTCTTCAAAGTGTCCACCTTTCCCAGCAACGCATTTTTTTATTCTATCATATCCCTCAGAAAGTGGTACTGAACATCAATGTGCTTTACATTTGAATGGTAAGCAGGGTTCTTTGCCAAGAAAATTGCACTTTGGCTATCACAGTCTATCTTTATAGCTCCCTGTACTAACCCCATATTTGAACACAATCTCTGCAACCTAACTGCTTCCTTCCTTGCACGAGTGGCTGCCATGTATTATGCCTTTGTAGTTGATAGTGCCACTAAAGATTGTTCCTTACTCATCCAACTGACTGCACCTCTAAATAGGTTAAACACATACCCACTTATAGATCTCCTTTGATCCAGATCTCCAGCCCAGTCTACATCAACAAAGCCATGAATATCCAAAACATTGTCCAATCCTGGTCTTCCTTGGTAACACAAACCATAATCACTATCATCATGCAAATACTTGGAAACCCACTTCACTGTTGTCTAATGCTCCTTTCCTAGTTTTTACATAAACTTGCTCAATACTCCAGCTGGATGTGCAATGTCTTCTTTAGTACAGACCGTTGCACACATCAGGATACTAACTGCACTTTGATATGGAACATGGGGCATGTTCCCTTCCTATTCTTATGTCTTGGGACACTATTCATTAGATAACTTTACACCAACATGAATATGAACCTTCACCGGTTTACTATCTTGCATATTAAACCTCTGCAGTATTGTCTCGAAATACATCCTCTGGTTTAACTAGAGCTTCCTCTTTGCCAAATCTCCTTTAATTTCCATGCCCAGAATATAGTTTGCAACACCAAGAACTTTCATGTCGAATTTGGAGGAGAATTGGGTCTTCAAATCCCACATAATTTCTTTGTCATTTCCAACTAGCAACATATCATCCACATACAAGATGAGATAAATAACACGGTCACCAGTTAATTTAAAATACACACAGTGATCTAATTTGCTTCTAGTGAAGCCAAGTCCCTATATAATTGTACCAAATTTCTGATACCACATCCTTGGTGATTGTTTTAGCCAATACAGAGATGTCTTTAACTTGCATACTAGTTCTTTCTTACCCTTCACCGTAAAGCCTTCAGGTTGCTTCACATAGATCTCCTCTTCCAGATCCCCATGGAGAAATGTTGTCTCACATCCATTTTTCTACCTCAAAATCAAAAGCAATAGCAACAGATGAAATTAATCTACTAGAAGCTACCCTCGCAATAGGAGAAAAAATATCACCAAAATCAATTCCTAACACCTGGGAATAACCTTTTGTTGTAGAGTTTGATTCTTTCTACTTTAGCTCAAAATCTCTCTTCTCAGGTTTCTTTGATGGGACCTCATGTTTAATAACATTTTTCACCTCTCTAAACAGCATATCTCGGCTGTGCATAACCCTCCTTCTTAATGGGTTCCAAAGCTTATAACCCTTTAAACCATCCTTATACCCAATAAATATGCACTTTTCATATTTACTGTCGAACTTTATTCTTTTCTCCTTTGGAACATGTACATATGCATCACATTCAAATACCTCAGATGCGAAAGATAGTGTTTCTTACTAGTCCATACCTCTTGTGGAGTCTTATCCTCCAATGGTGATGAAGTTGATCTATTGACTAGGTAGCCTGCTGTCTCCATTGCCTTGGCTCAGAATTCTTGTCCTAACCCAACACCACTGAGCATGCTTATTTCCCTTTCCATCAATGTCTTGTTCATTCTTTCTGCAACTCCATTTTTCTCAGGTGTGTATGGAGTAGTCTCCTATTGTGCTATACCAAACTTCTTACTGAATTCTTCAAATTCCTTGTTGAAAAACTCTCCACTGTTATCTGTCCTCAACACCTTTATCTTCTTCTCTATCTGGTTTTCCACTAGAGCCTTAGATTTCGTAAACCTGTTAAACAATTTAGGTTTCTTCTTGAGGAAATATATCCATGTATTCCTTGAGAATTCATCTATAAATGATACTTAGTACAAAAAATTACACAGTGATCGAACCTTTACAGGTCCAAACACATCAATATGCACAAGCTCTAATATCTGTTTCGCCTTCTTACCACCAAAGGGGAAACTAGCCTGATTCTGCTTCCCATACACACAATTTTCACAGAAATTAGAATCTAGAGAGCTATTAGTCATACTTTCTACCATACCTTTACCATGAAGTATTTGAATGTCCTTCTCTAGAATATGTCCAAGCCTTTGATGCCATAGCATGGTCTTTTCTCCACAGACCACTAGATTTTCAGCTCCACTTTCAGGAACCACAGAACTATTGCACCCATCAATAACACTGCTACCTTGCAGCTTGTACAGAGTTCCAATCCAAATTCCCCACATCAATACCAGTGCTCCTCGAACTATCTTGCAAGTATCTTTCTCAAACACTATTTTTACACCTGCATCATCTAGTTTTCTTACAAAAATCAGATTTCTGGCCAATGCAGGAATATGCAGAACAACCACAACTATTCTAATGCTTTCACCTTGCAACTTCAACTTTAATTTTCCATTACCAATGATTCTATCCTTCATATCATCCTCTAATAATACATCACCACCATCATATTTCTCATATTCGTGGAGCCACTCTCTAATGGGAGTGAAGTGGAAGGATGCATTTGAATCAATCAACCATGCCTCATGATATACATGTGTACTAGAAGAAGTCAAGTATACATCCCCACCTTCACCTGAGTTGGTTTTCGCCTGTGCATAAGGAGCATCATTAGATCCCTTTCCTTTGTTAGGAGATTTAGATTTATAGTCCCTTTTGTAGTTCCCTTCCTTTCCGCATTTCTAGCACACCACCTTTATAGGTTTTCCTGGAGATTTAGATCTCCCACTCGATGAGTTATTCTTATTTTTGTTCTGGGACCTTCCTTGTACTAACAAGTCATCACCATTCTGGCTCTCGATATTTTTCCGTCTCATCTCCTTCATCAGCAAGCATGAGACTATTTCATCAAACTACAAGGTAGGTGCATTGATACCTATTGCAATAACTAGACTATCTTATGAATCTGGTAGAGAACACAACAAACTCATGCACTTATATTCATCTAAAATTTGAATATCAACAGAAAATAACTGACTTACCACAGTATTAAATGCATTTAGATGCTCTGTCACAGAGTCTCCATCTTCCATCCTTAGGTTATATAATTGTTTCCATAAGAACAATTTATTCACTAGATACTTAGACTAGTACAAAGTCCCTAACTTGTCTCACAAATCCTTCATCGTAGCTTCCCCTGATACATTCAACAATACTGAATCTGTGACACAAAATCATATTGTGCTCCTTGCCTTCCAATCCAGCTTCTTCCATTCTTCATCGGATACTTAGGTTGGTTTAGTACACAGATCTATCGCGATCCACTGATCCTTATCTGCCAACAGATCCTCCATCTTGAGTTTCCATAACTAAAAGCTCTGACCATTAAATTTCTTCATCTCTATCTTTCCACTGCCCACCATCATCTTTCACCACCAGAATCGATCCTATAGATTTCCCACTGAACAGGGTCTACCACAGGCCCGAGCAAAACCCCTCAGCAACAAAGGAATCCCCTTGAAACCAAAACAACTTGGATAGCATATGTAGTTTTCACCCTATATAGAAATTACCTACATACGAATTCTAAAACACAGAAAATAAAAAATGTGAGAGAATAACACATAAAACACATATACACAGAGATTTCGACTGGATCCTAAAATTGGGACTACGAGATTGACTTTTCATTGTGTTCCTTTGAATGTTACAACACACACACACACACAAACAAACATATATATATATGTGTGTGTGTGTGTGTGTCGAAGCATCCAATACCATGGACTAAAAAACAATCGCGTCCAAAACCATGTGCAAAAACCATGCGCAAAACCATAGGTAGGTCCTGCCAACCTAATATAGGGTGCAAAAAAAAAATTCCCCGTGGCCCTGCCTCGGACCCCATAGTAGGGGGCTACCCCCTCCCCTCAAACCCCTTGTGACCCCCCAACTGTGTAATAGGCGCCACGAAGGGGGGGCTCCTCCCCCCTCTAACCCCACCCGGTTAGCTAGGGGAGCTAGTCATGCAAATAATATATTACAACCCAACATAAGTACCCTCATAAAGTCATAAATAGGATATTAATGATGTATAGGACCCTTAGTGGATCCAGGGAAAGCCTAGGGATTTCACTTATATGACATGTTGCGGTTTTTTCCTATCCTTAGAGGTTCCCTCTTTTCTTTGAGTCCTTACTTAAGATCACTAACTTGAATACCATATTTCTATTTCACTAGGTGGGCTTCTCTCCACATCTCTCTATGTTTGGGCTACCCTCAACTTCATTGATATCAAAGGTACACTACCTTCTCATTGGATAGGGTTTACTACATATAATGAACATAACCCTCTAATTATTACATCATTCCTCCTCCTCCATTCATATAATATTTTTCTTCTTCAACTCCCTCGTCATTCCTTTTCTAGATCCTCTCATCTTACACCTCGTATATCCCCCTCATGGATGTTCTTAGATAATTTCCTTACCAACATGCCTACATGACTTAGGTCATATTCAAGTTCAATAATGATATTACTCAAGCATTGACCCCTTCACTTTCATTTTTCCTTCTAATAATCCCCTCTTCCAAAAGGTGGAATGGGGATGTGGTAAGCCTATTCTTTATTAAGATCCACTTCAATGATTTCATGCTCAAGTTTTTTTATTAATATCCACTACAATGATTTCATGATCAAGTGATTCATTGTTCACCCTTGATTTTTTTTTCTTTTTTCTTTTTTTCACTTGTGATTCATGGATACCAATGGTCACTGGGTAGCTACTATGTCCACATGACTAATATCTAGGGTGGAACCCACCTGAAGGGGATCAACACCCCTCAGCCATATTTACTTGAACTGACCCCAAGAGCTTTCAGGAATTGACCCGGTGACCTCCCATATTGCAAGGACCCAACTTGACCGATTGAGCTAACCCTTGGGGCTTGTTGACCCTTGATTTTATATTAATATTAAATAAAATAATTCTAGTATGCCCTTAGAGATACCATTTCTCTCCTAAGCTTCCAAACCTTTAGTTCTTCAACAAGTTTTATATCAAACCCCCTAGGGATATTGAGATACACTTATCATTTGGCCCCAAGATAATTAACACCAATTTTGTAGTACTCTCGAGAAACTTAGAATATAGCATCCTTCATGGATTCCCTTGGGTGGCTATCATGATGGTCGATCTCTACATACTTAAGATAACCTCTCCTTTCTTTCCCATTTTCCCTTCATTCCCAATTTAACTTCTTGTTGGTAACCCTTTGGATTTTACTAACTTTAGTAGGGTACTATGTTTTAACATATGCCAATAATGTTGCATGAAGCTTCAACATATCCAACCTATATAGTGTTGGGAATTCCTTTCCTCCCATTTGTCATCCAACCCTCCTATAGGTAGTGCCCATATCCTATTTTCTACTTCTTAGTCTCACCTCTAAATTTGGTTTCCTTCTAGCTAGTCATATATTCCCTAGGTCATCATTTTGAGTGATGACTAACTTGAGATATTATACATCCTAGAGGTATTAATCATCACCCTACTAATGAAAGGTTTCCAATTCTTTTCTAATGTCTTGAATATTTTATAAGTTATGGTGTTACCTCCTTAACTACACTGCTCTCTTATCTTTTTCATTCATTAGTCCTATCCTAGCATTATCACCTATCCCCACTTTTTCTTTTCCTACCCTACCATCACTACCTTCCATATCTCTTTTTTTGGGGTTGAACTAGTGATACATGTCTGGGGGGATTGAACTTATGATCTCCTGGATACACAAGGGATTGCCAACATGATTTTTTACTATTGTGATTTCACCCACATACCCTTCCATATATTTCTTATGTTAGAATCACCCTAAAATTTTCACCTCCTCTCACCTCCCATGTTTTCTTTTCTATCTATATTTCACCCTTTCCCTAAGTTTTGGTTTCAATATCCCTACCCTTCTTTAGGAAATTTGTTATCCTTTGTGATGGAAGCGTATAGATCATGCCAAACCATGAACCTACACAATGGTCTCTTTCATATAAGTAAGTGCATGTATCACATTCTCTCTCTTAATTTTATTGATGACCTTCTGGTAAATATATTTTTATTATTAAATTCACTTATGATTTTCTTACATGTCCTAGTTATTAACTCACTGACATAGTGGTTATAGCTTGTTGAATACTAACATCATAGTTTACTTATTGTATTTCATACATGATAGTTTTATTTCTCACTCATTATTTCATTAGTTAACTTTCATAGTGTAATCAATTTTTCCATACATGATATTCATCTTGCTTGCTCCCCCATTCTAATATAATTGCTTGACATGCATTTCTTGCCCACTATTTTTTTATTTTTCTTTTTTCTTCTACTTGCTTGGCATCATACTAACTAATGGGGAACCCCTTATGGTTCAACCTTGAATAACTGATCGAGGATGTGAGCTTTCACATTTAAAATGGGATATAAGGGTCCAACTAGTGGAAGAATCCTTAATGATAGTGATTCAATGGCCTATATTAAACGGAATCCTAGATTAGTCATATTTAGTATCTTACTTCATTATTTCATTTCAACACTCTACCATTCCAAGGATAACAAATCTTACAGCAATGGGAACATGTACTATATGAGATTACCACTTGGGTACTCACATATTTCTACCCATTGGAAGGTTCTTTATACAATTGTAACACCCTCATCCCACTTTTACCCAAGCTAACTGGCCTAGTCAGGTAAAAATGTGATGAAAAGTTACTATGATGTCATTCAACTCCCTAAGTACAGTTAAGGAAGTGGAACTGACAAAACAAAACCAAACTAACCTTCCTTGGGAGGTACAGGATGCTCAGAGGCTAGCCAACCACTACAGGTGGCCAACCCCTATGTTAACCTTCTTTTTAACTAAATTAAACGCCCAATTTCTCCCACAAAAATCCATCCATGTGGCTATAAACCTCGAGTCACTCCCATAAGAAGACCTCCATGCAACTACAAACATTTTCACCTAGTTTTGCACTAGATATTATGAGATTTAAGGCACTTTTTCAAGCTAGTATCCAGACCACTACCTAGAACTTCATAAAACTCTTGAGAATGATAAATGAAATAGTAAAAAATCATTTCACTCAAAATATAGACAAGAAATTCACCTAACCAAACCTATCCATGACATATAATTCATCAAACACATCATGAGCATGGAATCTACAAATCATAATCACATATCTGAACATAGGGTTCTCATGCTTATCTAAGAATTGTTCATAAGGTTTGATGCCCTCTCATAATAGCTACATTATCATCTACTAGGTCATCCATTCATTAACATTTAATTTACTCACCAAAACACGATGAGAGCCATAATTCAAGTATGTCATAAAAAATGCTTATACCTACCATATAACCTGTTGTAGCTCCTAGCTACAACCCCTGGGTTGAGGAGAGACCCATGCCTAGGACATCCTGATGAGTGTCTTAAATATTTACTAGAAAATCATATCACACTAAGTATTTAATATGTATGAGAGAAGATAGTTTCAAAACCTTCCTTAAGAGGAGAAATGAAAATATAGCTGTAAAATATTACTCACAGAATCATTAATAGTAGATTCAAGGTGGCCAACGTCACATAAACCTGTAACTTATCTCCCACTATAGTAGATTTGGTAGAAGACTCGAGAAAGAGAGAAAATCAATACACAAGGCTTAAATCTAAGAATCTGGTGCATCAAAGTTCAACGTGAAAGGGATGTGATAGATATTTAAGTGGAATGTTAAGATACATGGAACGCATTTTAAGGATTAGATTCCATATTAGTATAGGAATTTGTAGCCAACATTTAACTTTGATGAATCCATACATTCATGAAGACATATCCAACAACTACTATTAAATGTAATCTAAGAAGAATAGTGAGACATATGGAATACCATATAAAAGAACACATACTAAATATTTTGGTGAGATGGAATTGCCAAAAAAATGTATTAATTTCCATAGAGCATACATTTCGTTGACAATATATAGAAATTTTCTCTTGGAAAACCAAAATTATGAACCCTTGGTTCTATATCACATAAATGTTTTTATAGGGTCTTAAATGGAGAGCCCACTACAAAATATTCCTTCTTGATTTCTCATAGTGGATCATCATAGAAAAATATCAACGTGCGTCATGGGATAACTGTACTAACCAAGATCTAACTCACTAACTAAAAATAAAAATATTTACATAAAATATGAAATCAAGGTGTCATTATTGACACGATCTAAATTGTCCATAATCATGATAGGTAGGTTGCGGAGGCAACGTTGATGGTTTAATGATTTGGAGCACTTGAGGGTTGATGAACTACTCACATCTTTGCCACAGTGTTGGAGCTAATAGAGGAGCTTGGAAGAACCATTGATATGCAATTTTGAGATTGGTCAGACCCATGTAATTTAGTCTATGATGAAACATGGTCTTTACCATTCCCAACTATTAAAATTCCCTCTTGAAGTAATTAACCACGGTCTTACCCTTTAGAGTGGAAATATTCTCATGGGAAGAATCTACCTTGCTTTTGGCATCCACTAGTATTTGACTGTATTGTTCCCACTGGATCATTGCTCCTCCAAAGCCCTAGTAGCTGAGCAACCTGTTGTAACAATCCTCTAAAAATTAGCAATAAAAGTGGCCAGGTCTTTTGTTACCACCTTTAGGAATTCCTTAACCTTGATTCTATCTTTTCCCTTCTCTAACACTTTATATTTAACCATGATAGTAGTTACTTTGTCTACTACATCTATGGGCCTCAAACTCATCCACATATGTGTACATAAACAAACATAACAACAATGAATAGTATATGAAAAATTATGTGGTAGGAAAATGGTGTTGTTGGACTCTTACAGCTCCAAATAGGTAGGGAGGAATGTCAAATAAGTGATTTGGCTACATCATTTTCCTCGAGAAACGCAAAGTGACCTTAGTTGCAATATTTGCATCATCATCGCCGAACAGATGATCAATTAGGAATAAAATACGCTGAATGGGATCTACAAAGATGGTTATGGGGAAAATGTCAACAATGGGAAAAGCGTATAGGCTAGGGGTGATGACCATTTGCAAGAAGGATTATTGTTCATCAACTACAAGGGTGGAGTAAGGGTAAACCAGTGTGGTTTTTCTAAAATGTTGGGGTTTATGAAAGCTAGCGTAAAGTAGGGTTTTATTAATCAATTATGGGGTTCAAGGATTTTGGCCTCAATAAAAGAGACAAAGCATTTTTCCTCTAATATATATGTTCCAGTCAACTAGGAGATGAATTAATGGAAGTGTTTGATAGACGATGTGATCTGGTAATATAAACCTCAGTTGACTACCCATAATTGGTATTCTCCCCTAACATGGCTACCATATACGATGAAACAGAGATCTGCAAGATGGTAGGAATAGGAGGGGTTAGAAATTTGTACCTCTGTGTTCATGAGAGGGTCAACACTGGAGGAGGGTTTGGCCTTATAGGCCTTAGGGGTCTCGGGAGTCACTTTCTTCATGTTCTATAAATTTTTGAATAAAGTTATAGGTGGCGGGGAAAGACTAGTTACCTGGATGTTGTGGACTTGGTAGAAAATCACGTCACAAGGAGATTCCTAGTAGCCAGAGAGCTTCAACGACATTATAGACTGGCAACTAGTGTGATAGATTACACCTGGAGTTGATAAAAATGTTTGAAAATGCAAGGCAGAAAGTATTTTTTATAAGTGGAGTGGGGGGAACGATCAGTTGATGTCGGATGACATCATGTGAGGGACAAACAGCCAGATAATATTGGGTGATAATGGGGGACAGGGGGGTGGGATCAGAGGCAGTCAATTTAGCTTTGTGCTCACTTGAATCAGTGCTGGTGAATTGGCCCACGTGGCACATGGTCCCCACCATTGTCCTGTGGGTAGGCTAGCGAGAGGTAGAGTCGAATGCTCAGCCCTCAAAATGAATATGGGTTGTCAGATCAATGGGCCCACCAGTCTGACTTTTAACTCCTTGGGGAGGAAATGGCTTATTCTTCATGAAGGTTATGCCCCCCCATGGGGATGAATGATGGTCTTCCATGAAATCACTTGATTTTTAAATAATCACTAATGCCAGTGTAAACATTCGTTGTTTCTTAATTGTATTTTCTCGATGGCGGCCCCATGAATGGTACCTTCAACCTCTAACCTTCTTCAATGGCTTTAGGGTCTAAGAATTCCCTTCCTTAGCTTATTTAAAAGGCATAATTATATTTGGCTCTGATCTCTCAACTTCATGAAATTTTTTATGAAGGCAAATAACATTGGCTCCAACACAGGGCAATGTATTGAATAGAATGCGCTAAGAACCTGTAGATTAGTGTGTTACTCCTTGGGCATGGAGTAATTTCATATAAAATTTCTTTAAAAAAATGGTAATAGAAATTGAAAAATGTCATGGTTATTTACAAATGGCTCACCGGTATTTAGATCGAATAGGAATGTACTCTTTCAGTGCTGGAAGTAAAGCTTGAGAAACTTCCCATTCACACGCGGCCCAAGCACTTCACCTTCTAGATTTTTCAATAGGAAATTGTTGCTCCCTTTTTCCTCAAAAATATTGAAAGGTTTGAACCAACTAGAGGGCACCGAATTTTCCATTCTTTCCTTTATCTTCCCTCCTAGCATCCCATCTTAGTAATAAGTCTCTTGGCTATAGATATCTATATTTTTCCTTTATGTCAAACAAGGACTTCATTTCTTCTTGTTAACTGATCAAATTCCAATTCACTTGTTCTCAAATCTCTTGAAGTTCCACCAACTAATTGATCATTCTAGTCAAAGGAGTTGGCTCTTCCTCAATGTCTTGCAAGATTCTAGATACTAGCATAGCTAGTTATATGGGGAAAATTGTTGTGTTTCCATAAACCAAATCAAAAGGGGATTCTCGAGTGGCTCTTTTCTTGGTAACCATGTTGGCCGATAAGACAAATTTTAGCTGTGAGTCCTAGTTTCTTTGATTTTCTAATTTTTTTTCTTTAGAATCCTTACCATGGTTTTCTTTGAGGATTTGACCAATCCATTTTCTTATGGGTAATAGGTGGTGGAGTGGCCTTCCACAGTGTTGTGTCTTTTCTAGAAATCCATAAATTTGGATTACTTAAACACCTAAACATTGTCAATGACAAACTTGTTGGGGCAACCAAACCTGACGAGGATGTTTTCCACCATGTAATTGATCACTACAACATCAATTGCATTTATGGCTTAGGATGTTTCTACCCACATAGTAAAGTAATCAGTAGTTGTGAGTATCCACTTATGATGATCATTAGAGAGTGGGTGTATTTACCAAATGAAGTATAGTCCTCACTGTTTGAAAGGTTTTAAAAAAAATAGGGATTAGATGAAAAAGTGATGATTTCTATTTTTCAGCAAACATCTGGTACTTCTCATAGGCTTGAACATAATTATGCATGTCACCAAATAGTTTGGGCCATTAAAATATTTCCTAAAGGATTTTTTGTGGTGTAGCCCTCCAACTATAATGTCCCCCAAAGGAAAAACTATGAAATCCATCCATCACTTTGTCGATCTCTCATTTAACCAAACATAAAATAAAAATCCGCACATGGTCTTTCCAGTACAATTGGCATGTGACACCCTCCTCCCATATCTATGCAGGTAATCAGCAAGCCAGGGTAAACATACGATGAGATGCCACTATGGATAATATTTAACCTCCTTGGTGAATTTAAGAAAATGGAATCAAAAAAGCAATAAAATGAACAAGGTCATAACCATAAGCCCATTATCCATGGCGGATGTTTTGTCAAACATATCATCAATATGTAATATCTAGGTGTAAATAACATAATTAAGTGTAGGGATATCATACTTATTTGAGAGTCATTATGAACGATTGTTACTTCATGCCATTTTGTGCATTATCCTCCATTAAGTTATAGACACATTATCCATTCACATACAAGTAAAAACATGTTGAGAGCCATACATAGTTTTGTCATAAAATGTGCATATAACCCACATAATAGGAACATAAACATAATAAACATATCAACCATCAAATCCATAAATATATCGGTACCTTTAGACATGAAAAATAAGGGAATGGGTTTCTCATTAATGAATTCAATGAACTAACTGGAGATGGGACTACCACATTCCACCCAACTATTGAATGGCTGAGCCAAATCTCTCTTCAGCCATTCACCCCCAGGCTATATTCCAAGCATGAATGTGGGATCTCATATAACACATCAATAAAAAATCATCTAGGGCTTTGAGAGGCCATCCAACTCAACCCATCAAATAACAATTCGACCTCACGGTTGGACATCAAAAAAAAAACCATCACCAGATTGGTCTCCATCCAAGCCTTCTAGGGCTTCCAGAGCGTTTGTGCAACAAACTCTTTCAGAACTAGTAATTCAACACACAATTTATATAGGGCTTCTAGAGTTTTTGTCCAACCAAGGCTTCCAGGACTAGTAACTCAACTCACTAAGGAATTCTAGAGCATTTTTCCAACCAGGGCTTCCAGGACTAGTAACTCAACCCAAACTGTTATCGGGCTTCCAGAGCATTTGTTCAACGAGGGTTTCTAGGACTAATAACTCAACCCAAGCTAAGTAAAGATGAGAAAAAACAAAAAAAAAACAATGAAAGTAAATCCACAATCACCATGGCTATCCAGGAAATGTCAAGGCTAGGCAATCTAGTATCGATCCAAGAAATCCTCTATGCCAATAATAGATCACAAGAAAGAAACCACATGCATGTACCATGCATGCCAAAATAATGAAGAAATCATACATGCAACTTGGCATGCCACACCCACTAATATTGCTCCAAAAAAAATCTATTTCTCCAAGAGTCTGAGAGGGAGAGAGAGAGAATAATGAGAGTGCTCCAAAATTCAACTAACAAGAGATTACCAAGTGACCCTTAGAAGCATTTTATGTATGAGGCCTCTATTTTCCTCATTTTCCATTATTTTCCTTCATTTTCCTCCTCACATGCAACCTATGACCTTTCATCTCCTTTTTCTGCTAATTTCCATTAGTTTCCTCCAGTTTCCTCCTCACATGCAAGCTATGATCTTTCACCTCCTTTTGCTCCTAATTTCCATTATTTTTATAAATAAATGTGCCAAAATACCTTTCTTCCTCTTTGATACCATAGCCATTGCCTTTTTCGATTTCATTAACCATAAACAACCAAACGAACACCCACTAGGATGTCCTACCCACCATTCAGCTTTGAATACATGTCCCATCACCTGTGGTATTTATATATTTTTACATGGAATTTTCACTAGGGTTCTTATAGAACCCTCTCCCTTAGCGGAACATTGTTCTTGGTGTTCAATGACACCTATAACCAATATGACTGCTAAGAACAAACATAGTACCCATGGAGCTTTATAACACAACTCGTTGTAGTATTTACAATGAATGACATGCTCAAAAGAAAAACATCATGAAAACATGACAAGATAAAAACCATACCACATATTGGAGCTTTCTAACACAACTCATTACGGTATTTACAATGATATACACATATACACATATACACATTTTCTTAACCAATAAATAAATGATATGATGCCTGTATCAATAAACACCAAAATCTAGAGCCTCACATGTCCAAACTCAAAGTATTATTGGGATTCACCTCCTTCCCAAGAATTCTAGAATCCACTGCAAAGTCAAATTTGCATCCAATGTCTAGCACTATAATCATACTCCACTTGTCCTCTCAGTGAATAGTTACCGGCTCATTGTTCCAGGGTGCACTCCCATTGTGCATTTTATTCCTTGTGGAAATGCTAATGCTAATGAGAAAGACAAATCCATCTCCAACCTTCGCTTCTCTGCTACACAGTCCCTCAAGCAATCTGTTTAATCCCTTATGTGCAGTCATTCACCTTCCAAGTTCTGTTGGCACCCCCATCCTGGGCAGTTCATCCCTTGGCAAGGGTTCCTGACATCAAAAGATATAAAAACCAAGGCATATACTTGCCTCAACGCATCACACCTAGTCATAGCATGCTCATGGAAATCAATGGACATTATTGGGCACCAGTGTCCCATAATGTCCCTGCTCCTAAATGCTTTACCAACATGCTGCTGCATGTTCCAATTTCTTTTGTTTTTGCTACCAATTCCTATAATTGATTTCAATCACCCAACTCGTTCGTTCATGCATTCTTGTACCAAACACATAAATTACATAAGATTTGAAATAAAATGAAATAAATTCACATCATACCTTATTGTTAGCTCATTAATAAGGTACATTTGCAATCATGTTCACTTCCCATCACAAAAATTCAAACTAGCATATTTGAACAAATCAACATGTATAAAAATATCACATCGGTTTAGCTCAAAACATAACCATCAAAATCATAAATGACATGTAACCATCATAAATCAAAATACTAGATCATATATAATCATCATAGACCAAAATCATAAATCACATGCATGCTATAACCAAATACAATACTGATACTTATTCTTCATCGATCCTTACTTCTACCTTAGTTCTTTCTATACACACAGCAAAACTGTTTCCACAACTAGCAAGCACCCAATGCATTCTCCTCCACCAAGTGCACATATTCATAGTGTGCATCATGCACATACAACCACACACGCCATACAACATCATGCAATGCATGCACCTATACCTAACATACAACACATACACCTACACCCAGTGTATATACATGTACATGCACAATATACATCATAAGACATACATCCACACACAATGTGCAACAACACAAAATGCATACATGTACACCTAGCATACAACACAACTCGTACACCTACATAATGCACATACATAGTACCACATGCCCTCAAAATAGCATTTATGACATGCACACAATACCACACGTGCACCAGTACCATATGTATAACATGTACACAGTACCACCTGTACACTACACCACCTACAAAATGTGTGCATAACGTCACATGTACCTGACACCACATGCACAACCTGTACACAACACCACATGTACACTACACCACATGTACACTACACCACTGTACAATGTGTACACAATACCTCATGTACATAGTACCACACACATGACATGTACGTGACACCACATGTACACGACGCCGCATACGTGACATATACATAGAAATAGATACACACAACACCACTTGTACAACATGTACACATCATCGCATGCACATGGAACCACTTGCACAATCAGGCACACCACAACATATGTACATAATGCCAATGTACCACATGCAGACAACACCACTTGTACATAGCACTACATACCCAATATGTACATAGCATCATCTGTACACAACGTTGCATATCCAACATGTGCACAACACCATATACGCACAACATCGCATATCCATCATGGACACAATACAATATGTACACAATATCACATATCCAACATGTACATAGCACCATCTATACCTAGTATTGAATATGTAACATTCATACAACACTACCTGTACCATCTTATACATAACACTGCATAAACAACAAGTATAGACACTATATATGCACAACTCCGCATGTGCACACATCATATATGAAACATGTACAACATATATTCTATATGCACAATATTAGTACCACACATCCAAAATGACATTGTCCTTACCAAGAAACCTTTCTTCCCATGTCTTATCCATTCTTGTCTTAACATGCCACGAACCACGCTGCTTTCATTCCGTTGGTGTATCCTTTAGTGTTACCTGTCATAACATAAAAATAGGCATAATAATAATAATAATAATAATGGTTTGAATATTTCTGTGGTATGGTTTTTGAGAGACCGAATTCAGATATTCCACAATATTCATCTTTTATTTGTCGATGTTTCGAGTCTAGACCAAGACTCATCATCAGGACTGATTTACAGAGAAGTGAAAAGAGTGTTATAAATATGGTATAGCTAGGTTATCAAGTAGGTAAGCCGACCATGTGAATATTAATACTTTTATTTTAATTTTTGTTATAATGATTTTTTTTTTAAGGTCACAACCAAGCCAAACACCAAATTGGTGTATGAGACCCCCTTATTTGTGGGACAAGAGACCCACCTCCGTGCAAAAATTTGACTGCTAAGTTTATGAAGGCATACATACTCTACTTCCCCTCTGGTTTTGAACCTATGACCTCTTAGGAGGAAACACATGCTCTTAACCATTAGGCCCACTCAAGCATATAAATTCAGATTCACATGACACTAACCTCATATAATTTTCATGACTACTCTTCCACTTGATTTCTTCTGAGACCAGGAACCTCTTTATGCCAGTCACTTGTATAATCAATCATTCATCCACAAGAATGATTCTTGATTACCCTGTTAGATAGTAGCATAGAGACATGTACACATACATACACCATAAAATAATAATGATCTTGTCATTCAATGCCATACATAGACACATATATAGATATAAACATTAACATAAAATAATCATGATTCATGAACACCCTATCAAATATGAAATACATACATACATGTATACATATATAAGCATCAACATAATCAGGATCATACAATAATTACTAGATATCAAGGTCAAGGTTAAGAGAACTTCCTTTATTCATGCACAACATGCATGATATTGAGAAAAATAATTCCCAACATAGCAAAGGAATCAGATGCCTCAGATCCATTTAATTTACCCTTTTTTCTTACCTTTCTCATGACTATACTTCCACTATCCATTTGCACCAATGGACCAAACCAATCTAAGCCAATTTTCATAATCTTGCCTTCTGTTGTGCTTACTCATACTCTAAGCTTCATCTGCGTCTTGCATTACTTGCATTACCTGTTGGGTACCACATATCTCTTCTTGAGTTAAATTAACTTTACTCTTACCCAACCAATTCCCAAGACTCAAAACAATAAAAGGAAAGTCAAGAAACAAACAAGAAGAAGATCATGGAAAAAAAAATACAACACCAAAAACTAAGTGGCATGGCCATGAACCATACATAATCAAAACCACAAATAAAGCATAAAAGAATCATAAAACACTGTAAGTGCAAGACTTCCAAGAAACACCCTGACTCAACCCTCATTATTTCCCAATACTTCCAAGGATTCATTAGTGAAAGCTCAGCTTGAGCCTTCTTCAAGATCTATGACAATCTCTTTTGTCATTTTATTGCCTACATTGTGCACCATTAATTCATGCTTTTATTCATGCCTTTATAACATTAGAACTCAATCTCTTATATCAAATATGAACCTTAAGATAACAACCTATGAAATACATATTCATGAATATAACACATATCCACAAAATGTTAGTGAAAATTAAGGTTAAGATTTTTTTTGTATTCATGCAAAGCACTCATTCAGTTGGAATTGTGGTTTCCAAACATAGCCAAAGGAATTCTCACCCAATTCCTTTATTTTACCTTTTTACCTTGCTACAATTGTGTCTTATTATCTGCTATCACATTCACCAAGATGTTAGTTATATAAACAAATCAACTATTACCTTGTCAAGATAATACCAAACACGTTGCCTTACAACTACTAACACATGTCAGTCACATGTTCCAAAAATGAGGACATCGTGTCTATCAATTTGAAATTAAACTTCACAAATACTAACAACCATGTCGTAATCGGAAATAAACTAACCATCAACAATGCAAACTTTGAAATGGGATCTATAAACTCAAAATAGGAACTCTGGCAAAAAACCACATAAAAACATAAAAAACAGTGCTAAAAATGAAAAGTGTTGATGTTGGAATAACACCTTTTTTTCTCTAGGGTAAATTTTCAACATGTTTTAAAAATGGCAGTGAAAACCAATTTTTTGTGCAAAAATTGTCCAAAAAACACCCTCAAAACGAAAAGTGTTGATGGTCAAATAACAATTTTTTTTTTTCAATGGTAAATTTTGTGCGAAAAACACCCTCAAAATGAAAATCGTTGACACTGGGATAACACTTTTTTTTTTCAAGGGTAAAATTTCAACATTATAAAATATTTTATCATGACCCCAAAAAACATTAAAATTTCTAAAGAATAACAAAAACATAAAATAAATTAAAAAA
>APFE030286817.1:0-13145 GCA_000404065.3 Pinus taeda | reverse complement strand
AGTTAGATAGCCTGTTGAGAAGATTTCTGTGGGAAGGTGGGAATAATAATGACAGAAGAATCCATTTAGTGAGCTGGGAAATTCTCAAGAGTCCATTTTTGGAAGGAGGCCTCCAGCTTCGCAATTTAGCTGCTCAAAATTCTGCTTTGGGAGCCAAGACCCTTTGGAATTTAGTCTCTGGGAAAACTAGCTGGAGTAAAAGAGTTATTTGGAAGAAATACTTCCAAGGGCAGCGATTGAGATGCCTGGATAACCCACCAAGAACTCTAAAAGGTTCACCAATATTCAATCTTTGCAATGCTGCAAGGGAGCAATTCAGCCAACACCTATATTGGATCCCTGGCAATGGAAGGAAAATCAATATGTGGGATGATTCGATCTTGGGTGATCAACCAATGAAGCAGGTGAACGGTCTTGCAAACATTAAAGATTGGCTTCAGTCTTGTAATCTGCACACTTTGTGGGACATATCGAATTGGAAAGAAGCTCCTGACAGAACCTGGGATGGGTGGAATCTAGGGGATGTTCCCATAACGCTGCAGGGGGAAGCCTCTTTACTGTTAGATATTCTTCAAGGAAAATCTCCATCAAAAGCCAATGCTAAAGACAAAAGAGGTTGGGGGTTTATATCTGGTCAATATACTGTTGCTGAAGGTTACAAAAGAATTATGGCTGCTCCTCATGTCCCTCCAAATCTGGCCCAATGGAAATTTATATGGGACTATCTAGCTCTCCCTAAAATAGACTTCTTCTGCTGGACCGTGGCACATCAAAGCATCCTCACCAGAGATAATTTGAGAAGAAGAGGAATGGAAGGACCTTCCAGATGTCCCCTCTGTAGATCTGATGAAGAAACTTCCAATCACCTGTTGCTGCTATGCCCCTTTGCCCAAGAAGTCTGGAGGGGGGTGCTACTGTTAGAGCCTTTTATCCTCGTTCTCCCAGACAACATTCCTGCCTTGTTCAAAACTTGGGCCAGTTTATCTCCCTTCTGTCTTAAAAACAAAAGTCTTCTCAAAACCAGCTGGATGTGGATCCCTAAGTTCATTTGTTGGAAAATATGGTTGGAAAGAAACAATTGAATTTTCCGAGAAGAAAGTTGCACTACAATAAGAGTTATCTCTAAAATAAAAGCTTTGCTGGGAGAGGCTCTAGAAGCCAACACTACATTAAGGAATGAAACAAGATTGCTCAAAGAAGAAGAGAACTGGATTAAAGAATTAGTTCCAAAGCTAAAGGAAAGGCCTCCTCAATCTGTCCCTGTTTTTTCTAACTGGGAGATCAGGCTGGAAGACCAAGAATTCATCAAGTGGAGATCGGCATTGGAAGAGCATTGTTTATTCTTCGATGGGGCTTCTAAAGGAAACCCTGGGGTCGCTGGCAGTGGGGGAGTTCTATTGAGCCCTGGTGGCTTTCCGGAAATGAGATTCCATTGGGGTCTAGGAATTGAAACTAACAACAGAGCGGAGGCTCTGGCACTGTGGCAAGGGCTGACTCAGGCGATCAAAAGAAATATTCTTTCTCTTGCAGTCTTCGGAGATTCAAGACTCATCATCCAGGCCATGCTTCGTCCTAAGAACCCTCACCAGATTCAGTTAGCCTCTGTCATTAGGAAAATCAGACTTCTGCTCCCTAAATTCATCAAAATATCTTTCTTTCATATCTTAAGGAACCTTAACTCCCTAGCTGATAATGAGGCCAACCTTGGTGTCCTCTGCCCTCGCAGATCCCTGGTAATAAACTCATCTGAATCTTCTTGCTCAATCCCTTAAATCTCCAGCTCGTCCTTCCATCCCTATTTAAAAGAGGAGCTCTGTTAAATTAATCTTGTATCCAGACCACCCAATGCTGAATCCAGTGACCGAGCACGCTCTCTGTTGTTTTGAATTTGCTAAAAAGGGGCAGCATCTTCACACTGTTGACAAGAACTTGAAGGCTGGACAGAGTCAATGCCCACCATACTTCACTATCTCTAATGACTGGGACTTTAAATACACTATCCAGCTATGTACCTGTCTGAGCACAGTAAAAAACACGCTATCAGTGATCTATTGATTTAGAAAGGGCTCAAATCATAAAAAGCGACTGTATATACTCATTGCGTCGAGTTAAAGGCTGGAAAGGGTCTCTTTCTCTGTTGGCTGGGCCCTTAAACTCATACTCCAGAAACCTCAGAGTCGATCTTCCCTGGGAAATAGCATCAGCGATCTACCAGTCACTGTTGGCAATTTCAGTTGTGGTTCATTTTGAGGTCACCACTCTTGTGCCAAGGAATCTGCTGGAATGGTACATCTCAATATTCGCAGGCAGCCCATCTGAAGCGCAAAACAATTTCAGTCAACTCTTGTTCCGCTTAAAGACCTTGCAGGAGGAGCCATCTCACGCCTTCATCACGCAGAAGAAGTTTATCTTGCCACCTCAGATTCTTGTCATGACTCGCAACTCTATTGGATTAGATCTGCATTTTCACATATTCTCAGACTAGGAGTGGATCCAGGGAACCTGGCTCGGGAACAACTTCTTACTAGTAGGGGCTAATCACAGTAAGAGAGTCCAATCTCTGAAATAGAGCTTAGTCTCTCCCCATAGTAGTATACTAGTAAAAGGTTGAACCTGCATTTTACTCCTCAGGCTTGTAAAGCCCGCGGTAGCTGGTTTACCGCCTATTTTAATATAACCATTACTGTCCAAAAAACAAAAAAAATAATAAAATGTATTTCTATTTTATTTAATAACTCTTTGTTTTCAAAAAAAAAAAAAAAAATCAACTCAAAAAAAAAGTAACTTTTAAACCACCAACTTCACCACTTCAAAACCATTATCCATACTTGAAGACTCATCAAGTCACATAATTCCTGAATAGTTTCCAGAATTATAAAAATAAAAATTAAAAATAAAAAGTGTTGTATATGTTGTCCACACTCAAAAATAAAGGTTTAATGCCTCGGAAACGTAGAGCGCCCTTCTGTAATTTTAGTGATCTTTATCAATTAAATATTATATTATATTATATATATTATATATATATTTATATATAATATATATTATAGATTGTAAATTTTTTATGGTTAACTTTCATGCAATTACTAATGGTTAATTATGATGGTAGTTTAATTGATGTGACATTATTTAAAAATTTGAACAATTGAATTTCTATAAGAATGTTACATAGAGCCAATCCAATAAGTAAGCGATGATTAGTTGTGAAATTAACTAATTTATTTTACAAACAAACAAATTTAATATTTTATAATAAGAGTAAGCAATGATTAGTTGTGAAATTGACTAATTTATTTTACAAACAAACAAATTAGATATTTTCTAATAAGAGTCAGATAGAAAATATAAAGCTAAAATGTGACTATATTACTAACTTGGATTTATATATGAACTATATAAAATTATGTACCAAGAGATTCGAAGTTCAAGTCCTCCCATGCAAAAAGAGCATAATCAACTTTGAAGCTTATACCTCTAGCCATTAAAAAAATAAATTAAGCTATGTAGAACTCAAAGCTTGCAATTTATGGAGATATAAATGTGTAAAATTACAATTTGATTTTGTTAAGATAAAGATATATTTAGGTCAAACCATATTTCTATTTAAATGCTGTATTTATATTATTTTTACTTAAGTATAAATTTGATCATCTCTTTTCATTTTTCTATATAGTAGTGCCTATGTTATGTGTACATATGAAATCTTTCTCTTTCATACATATACAAATATTTTTATTTTTGTATTACCATTATTATTGGTTATAAGTGATTTTTTTTCAAATCAATAAAATGTAAGAATTACCCATGTGATAATTATATTTATACTATATTGGGTTATAGAGGTGTCTTTAGCGGCAACAACATATCCCTAATTATACCTACATCAAATTTTAATTTAATTATCAATAATTTTTAGGTAGATGGTAGGGATTTAATCTCCATGGAATATTCTAATGTATTCTCAGTAATAGCCATGGTTAATGTTTATCTCCAAAGCAGTTATGTCATTTTATCCCTTTTAATTATGTTGATTAATTAAAAAATGTTATATAAACTAGTGCCATATCAAATGAGTTATGTTTTTTGGACATGTGATATTGATAAACCATGGTATTGTAGCAATGTGTACTTTTATGATTTTTTTAATCTTAGCAAATTGAAATGTATCATGAAATGAGCATTTTGATGATTATCATGGATTGATGTCTATCAACATTTACTAGCCATTTAATTATATGGTTGCACTAGTATCTAGTCACAAATTAAGTTCATTTCGTTTAAACTAAAAATATGGAAGATTAATTACAATTAGAGAAACTTTTCAATAAAGTTGTCGCTCAAGTGGAACACATCTTTCACTCAAGTATCCAAAATAACTCAATATTAGATGAGAGATGCATTAAGAAATATATTCTTGTTTAGGAAGAAAGTATTTCTATTACAAGGCATGAATATGAGAAGTTTTTCATGATACAAGCTAGGTTCATTCTTACTCTTAAGGCAAAACACTACAATATGGTAGTGGAAAAACTATTGAACTTAACTATAAGTTCACATAACTATGAGAATTTTTCGAAATGAAAATGCTAGATGTCATAGTTAGACAAACAAAGTTACTGAGAGAAATAACCCCACAAACCCAAGAAAGCCAATTTTGACCAAACAAACCAACATAGTTAAGATACTATGAAATCATCTAGGGTTAGAGAGTGTTATGTTCAAACACTACCTTGAAGTTATAATAAATGCTAATAAGTATTAAATTATGTGTAAACAAAACCTTGAAGTTATAATCAAATGCTAATAAGTATTAGGCTAGTAAAATATTCTAATCAATTTTGACTTTATCAACCAATTGACTTAAAGAGTATTTAATCGAAGTTAACCTTGTCAAATGACTCATTGGAAATTTTGGTCGTGCATTATATGTATTTTGCATCTATGAAACTGCAATTGTGTCTTGCTTCTTTGTACTAATTTTGACCTAAAAATTGCTCCACTCTTTCAACAATGGGATTTTCGTCTTGAGTTGTTAGGCTGTTTCCCACTATAAACTTTTATGTGTTTTGGCATGGATGGTTATGTTAGGAATTCTTTGGTTATTAGTATGATTTCTTTATCATTGTTTAATTAAGTTATTTTTTATATGTTATATGTGTGGATTCTATTTAGTACTTTATCTTATATCTTCCAAAAGTGAAAATGATTATTGTTATGTTATTAGTGTGTGTTCTATCTGTAAGCCTATTTGCTTGGACAAAGATTTGATAGTGGTTTTTTGTTACAGGAGGTTCCTTTTACAAGTTGGGGTTGTTTTTAAATGCAACATGAAAAATGTGTGAATCTTAGTATGATATTTTCAAAACAATTTTCTAGTATAACTTAAGGAGGGTGTTTGACATTATTGAGGTTGACTTACTTTGCTTTGGACACACACATTAAGTCATAGATGCAACTTATGGGAGGTCATATCATCAATTACATTAAATTGAAAAGACATATTTTCACTATCAAATATTATGGATACTTACATGACATGTGAGAATCACAATTCCTATTTCCCACATTAGTTGATGATTTTTTTTTACTCCAAGAGCTTTGTCGAACCACACCTTCTGGATGTTGAGTCCAAGATAATTGGTATCAAATTAGGTCAATTCTTCAAATTCTAACTCATTGATGATAGGCTAGTCATGCAATATATAGCCCTTATTCGAGATGAAAAGAATTCACCTCCTATTAACATGTGGCATTCTTTTATTGGTAGCTTTGATGGTGTGTTCCTTAACCCTTATACTTGAAAAACAAACTAGGTATAAATAGATTATAAACATGAAACAGTAGATACAAGAGAGAAATAAGGTAAAATATGTGAAACAAGCATTTGTATTATGATATTCAGAAGAATAAACCAATGTTCACTTGCCTCTTAATGCGGGGTAAACTCTCATTGAGCAAAGCTTCAGATACAACAATACTTGACAAAATATTTCATGGCCTCCTAGCTCTTTAAACAGATTCTCAATAACAAAACCCTAATTACTTGTGGTCCCATTATTAATGAGTACCAATTACTCGGCATGCCTTATTTAATTAAGAAAACCCTTTTACGTTATTAATTACTATCTATTATTATCTAATGGACCTTATTTAAAGACTATGACTACATACATTGATTGACTAACTCCTCATTAGCTGAAAATAGGGAAGTTAGTGTATGAACCTAATTTTCCACCCCGCTCTAAAAGTAGTATCTCCCTTAGGCCTAAATGCAAGGAATTTTTGCAGAGTCATTGTCAGTTCCCATATGACTTCTTTTGGTTGCATATATTTCCATGGGATTAACAGTTCTCAAGCAATGTGTTGGCATAATTGATGCTCTTTGGTACCCAATGTTGCTTATGCCTAAAGCCAAATAGAACTTCATCAATTTCTAGTAAGTTGGTTTGTCTCTTGCAATTTGATCCCATGACCTTATTTAGATAAGAAAAATGCAAGATTAGATGAACCTTACAGTGGACTAGTAGAGTTATCTTGTAGGCCACTTATCTAATGTGATTGATGATCTCATAAGGTCCATAAAATTTTGATCCTAGATTATACTATATTTTATCTTTGAGTGATGTTTTATTATAGGGTTTAAGGCAAAGAAATACCTGATCCAACTCTACAAAAGAATTCTCTAAATGATCCATAACCAAATTATTTTCGAGTGTATGGAGAATGGCTTCTCTAGTGTGAAGTGTGTTATCCATTACATTAACCTTGGATGTTTCTAGTAAATAAATTGTCATCGAAAAGGGTAGTTGACAATATATAACTTTATATTGTGTAATTTTGGTAAGTACATGATAAGTGGTATTGTGCCACCATTCTGCAAAGGAAAACCATTGTGCCTATTATTGTGGTTTTTTAAAAGTGAATCATTTGGAAAATATATTTATAAGTTGTTGTTGATCACATTGTTTGACCATTGGTTTGGGGTTGATATGTAGTGCTCATGTGCAACTAGGCACTTAGTTACATTTTAAATAGCCCCTGCCAAAATTTTATAGTAAATGGGGTGTCCTAATATGAGACATGCAAGTGGGAATGCAATGTAACTTTAAAATATAATACATGAATACTTGGTGTTATTGGAATTTTGAGCTGTAAAATGGGCCTCCTAGATAATAAATAAGAGTTATGAATTTTCAAAGGAAATGAAATAAAAATATCTTTTGTAATTATTTGTTCAATTATCTCCTTATAAGTTACTCAAATATTAAGTGTAAACACTTGTTGCATGTGGAACTAATGAGTACTCACTTTGCATACTTTTGAGCAAAACCACATTGCAAAAAAAAAAAAAAAAAAAAAAAAAATTAAAAAAACATGAGGAAAATACACCAAGATTAAGGTCATCTATGAAAATTAATTAGTATCCTAGAAGTAATTGTAAAATATTTATAAAGTGGGTCTTTTCCATCCACATAAAGCCACCATACAATGTTTTTGTGATCCACACAACTCTCCATTAGATAGATTCATGAATCTGTAGAAAGTGGTAGTTCATGAATGAGTAGCACAAGAAATGATGAGTATCTCATTAGAAGAAAAGTGCCAAGTGTAAGTTACATCAATTTAGAGATCTAAGACAATTAATGATAGTACTTTTGAAAATGAAATCTTTTATCATGTCCCTCTCATGCATGGGAAACCACAATGTGCTTGATAATTATTCACACCATGTACCAATTTCAAAGAAGATTGAGAAAAACATATAAATAAAAGCCATGGGTAATCATTTGGATAAGAGAAGAAAAGTAGTGTTATTTTTTCCAAATATTGCTAGGACTACCTCCAACTTTCAAGCTATTACATGCATTAATAGTACCTATTGACAAGCTTCCTACCATTGGAAGAGCTTGTGGACTTCTTGATTGTAAAGAGAATGATATCAACAAGGACCTTCCTTAAGGGGATTCAAGAAAACTGCCCTGACTCAACATAATCCCCTTTTGTGTCTCATTTGTAGGCCATCAAACACTTACTTCATTGATAATAAAGAGTTTGATTCCCATTCACTTTGTTCCTCTTATGTGTTTGATTACTTGCATGTTAGTTCATTCATATTTGGATTCTACAAGTTATGTTTGTGTTTTTATTCTAACCATAAATCATATTTGTAATGTTGTGTGGATGCAAGTACCTATACAACACTTGGGATTTTGCTCAACCTATTGATTTATCCCATACTACATTATTACTACTAGAGTAGAACATATGGAATCCTTTACAGTTGAAAAGGCCTACTTGACTACATCCCCCATATAAAGGAATTTCTTTTTATTAGTCGAGGGAGCAACACATTTTCTATAATTCTTCACAAGCTTCTTATAGTAGCTCGTATGTCCTGAGAACTCGTGCAAGCTCTTTAGGGTCCTAGCATGGGGCCAATGTTGGATAGCCACAAATGTCTTGGGATCTAGGCATACCCTATTATAACTTACAATTTGACCCATTTATTCAACCTCTAAAACCCAAAAGGCACATTTTGAATCAATGATAGCTTGTAGTCCCATAAGAGTTGCAAGGCTCTATCATTAAGAAAATTTTGGTGCCAAAAATGGGTCTCTAAACAAAAAATGTACTAACAAATTAAACTTCAAAAGAACCAATATGATTCAAAATGATGATATCATCCCCATGGGTAAATACTTTTACAAGAAAATAAGAAAACTATTTTTTAATTTATTCTTAGCTTATCTCCTTTTAGATTTACTCAAATGTCAAGTGTAGGTACCCATTGGATATAATTATTCTACATCCAAAAGTACTAACTCCACATATTCTTTAGTAGACCCACATCAAAAAAATGAAAATATTACTCACTGGGAATAGAAGAATTAAATTATGCATCCAGTGGGTGCCTACACTTGAGATTTGAGTAAACATATAAGGAGATAAGCTGAAAATACAATTAAAAAAAAATTCCTTTAAAAGTTTATAAATAAATATGTTTTTCATGTATTTTCATTTTATTTTTTATGTGGTTATACTCAAAGCTATGCAAAGTGGGTACTCATTGGATGTGATTCAAATTTTGCATCCAACAATTGCCTACACTTGACATTTGAGTAAACCTATAAAGAGATAAGCTAAAAGTACAATAACAAAGTATTTTTCTTTGTTTTCCCTTAAAAAATCATATTTCTTATTTTATTATTTTCTTTATGAGGCCTATTTTAGACCTTAAAATTAGTTTAATGATTAGATTCCTATGTTTCATTATAAATTGAAATATCATCATACAATCCTAACATTTGAGATGTTTATTCTAATTTTAAATTTATTATAGCTTCCTTTAATTTTGAGTGTGATCTGCAAATAAAAAAATGTATTTATTTAATAACAATGCAAAATAATTCCATAACAAGTGTATAGCAACACATTTTAAATTCATTTGATATTTAATTTCAAACTAATACATTAAAAATGATTTAGTGCATTGAATTCAACAATGATATATTAAAAATTCTTTTGATACTTAATTTCAAACTAATACATTAAAAATGATTTAGTGCATTGAATTCAACAATGATATATTAAAAATTGTTGATTAACTTTAAACAATAACATTAAAAAAAAACCTAGCACATTGATTTCAATTACAATATATCGGTGCATTAACTTCAACACTGGTAAATTAAAAATTTGTTATTAAATTTAATAATAACTTATCACATTGATTTCAATTAATTACTTTAGAGTATGATTAAAAATTATGCATTATTATAATGCAAAATAATTTGATTCAGTAATTTTACAATGCAAAAGGACTAGTAGTACACATCTTCAATGCCCTTTTTACACATTGTTTTTTATGTAACCAACTTAAACCAATTAACTTTGTAGTTTTTTTCATGCAAATAAGAAAAAAATTGTAATTTTATTTGTTTTTTATACTCCAAAGTACAAATGTAGATTGGTTCTCGAAAAAGTATCAAAATAATGTTTATATAGATAGAAAACAAAGTATTAAACCAGGGTTTTTTTGTTTTTTCACGTAACTAAGCATATTATTATTAATATGTTAGAGCTTTTTAAGATTTAAGGTTTTTTTGAAAGCATTAAAATAATATATCTAATATAAATTTAATATGTTATTTGTGAAGATTTACAATGAGCGAAAAGGATAATAATCATTCTTCTTAACCAATCAAAATAAATCTAATTAACAAATTACAAAAGGTTACTCACATCGCATAATTGATAATATCTTTAAATATGAAACAAGAATATCCCAAAAAAAATATAAAAGATTTAATTACTCACATAATGTATTTGATAGAAATATGAAATAAGAATATCTCCAAGATTGGTTTCATTGGCTAAGGCTCCATTAATTATGACCATTCCAAACTCCATATATTATGTCTTCCTAGTTATTCCAAATAAATTCACTAATTGAACAAGAAGGTCCTTATTTAGGTGAAGGTTGCATTAGAAGTTTGAATAGTTGATTTTAACTTCTATAATATGATCAATATGATCAATATTGGAAAAAATGTGGGTATATCTAAAAGATGGGTTAAAATTAACATAGTAAGATTGGTAAATATGGTGTACATAGTGACATTGATTAACATGTGGATTTAATGGTTAAGAGCATGTACCTATTTGTAACCAACCTAGATCCATCTTAACCCTAGATCTATCAAGCGTCGAGAGGGATTAAATCTCTCGAGGTGCAAACCTCTTTTTTAAGTGCAAAACTTGAGGAAATGTTTGCACCTCAAGAGATTTGATCCCTCTCAGCGCTTGATAAATCTAGGGTTAAGATGGATCTAGGTTGGTTTCATTTGTGTGCGATCATACAAAATTTGTTGAGCATCTAATTATTTTGATCATTTTAAATATGCTAAATATGTCTAAGATTAATTTGGTCAATTTAATTTTAAATTTGCTTAGTTACCTCAATTCGTTGAGATGAGAGAGACTATTAGTAACTTGAATGATGAAAATGATGAAATAAATTTTTTGAGTGCAAAGTGCAATGTTCAATAATAGAAAATATGAATAATAAGAATATAGTCAATTACAAACAATATTCATTGTGATCAATCTAAAACTATTTTCTTCTACTGTTCTTATTGTCACACATATTAGTTTTGCCATTTTTTCATATTGATCATATGAAAAGGGTAGTTGAAATCATAGACTAATCAAATATATAACTCAAGCTATTGTAGTAAACATGATGCCTTGTCTCTATTTCTCTCCAATATGTATAGTAGTTTTCTCTAAAGTCAATCATTGTGACTTATGGAGTGTTAAATCCAAAATCATTTTCAATGGTAGTTATTTTCTATTACCACATTTAAATGCAAAGTGATTAACAATGTTGTATGATGGAAAATGGGAGTAATACGAATGTAGGCAATTACAAATAGTTTATAGTTTCAGGAAGCAAACATTTCGGATATAAGGGAGATAAGGATATTGATGGAGGTGGGGAGAGAGGGAAGAAGAGATAGGCAAAGATAAAGAGGGAGGAAGAGATATAAATATGGAGAGAGAGGTGTTAGAGAGAGAGAGAGACAAGGGGAAGAGAGGGAGAGGGAGGGGAAAAGGGAGGGGGAGAAAGAGAGATAGATAGATATGGAGAGTGTGTGTGTATGTTTAGGGGATGAGATAGAGAGATCAAGAAGGAGAGACAATGGGAGATAGAGATATAGATGGAGGGGGCAGAGATGTGCTTACACTGAAATCAATGCACACTATTAATCTAATTAATTTGAAATTAATGTACATCACACATCTAGTTACATCAAATCGGAAATCAACATCTACACTGAAATCAATGCATCTAGTGCAAACGATCAAATATGATTAGAAATCAACATCTACACTAAAATCAATGCATCTAGTGCAAGCAAATAGGATTATAAATCAATATCTACACTAAAACCAATGCATCTAGTACAAGAAATCAAATAGGAGTAGAAATCAACATCTACATTGAAATCAATGAATTTAGTGTAAGGTATTATATAGGATTAGAAATCGACATCTACACTGAAATCAATGCATCTAGTGTAAGGTAATAAATAGGATTAGAAATCGACATCTACACTGAAATCAATGCATCTAGTGCAAGCGATCAAATATGATTATAAATCAATATCTACAATGAAACCAATGCATCTAGTGTAAGCAATAAAATAGGAGTAGAAATCAACATCTACAATTAAATCAATGCATCTAGTGTATTGTATCAAATAGGATTAGAAATTGACATCTACACTTAAATCAATGCATCTAGTGCAAGCGATCAAATAGAATTAGAAAACAACAACTACACTAAAATCAATACATCTATTTTACTAAAAAAAAACAAACAAACAAACAAACAAACAAACAAACAAAAAAACAAAAAAAACAAAAACAAAATATTCATGACTTTATAGATCTAACTTCTATGTCAAAATTTGTCTCTGCGTGTCTCTTTATTCTTCCCTCTCTCTCCACCTTCCATTCAGTGTCTATATCCCTCCCTCTATCCTTCTCCCTCTCCCCCTTCCTCTCTTCCCCGTCTTTCTCTCTCTGCCTCTCCCTCCCTTTCTCTATCTTTCTTTTCTTCCCTCTCTCCCCCTGTCATCTATATCTTTCTCTCTCCGCCTCTCCCTCCCTTTCTCTATCTTTCTTTTATTCCTCCCTCCATCTGTCTTTATTTGTCTCTCTATCTCAACCCCCTAAACACATCTCTCTCTCTCTCTCTCTCGCCCCCGCCATCTATATCTCTATCTCCCTCTATCTCTCCTTCTTTATCTCTCTATATCAACCCTCAAACATACACTCTTTCTCTCTCTTCCCTCTTGCTCTCCTATCTACCTCACCGTCTCTCCATCTCTCCCTTGTCACTGCCTCTCCCTCTCCACCTTTCTCTCTCTATGTCTTTTTTCCCATTCCAACTCTATCTCTCTCCCCCCCTCTCTCTCTCCTCTCTCTTAAGTCCTCTCTCTCAAGTCCTCTCTCTCCCTTTCTCTCACCTCTCGCTGTCTCTCCCCCCCATCACACACACTCTCTATCCACCCTCCAACATTGTTACTATCTCCCTGCCTCTCTCCTTCTCACTCCCCCCTCTCTGCCCCCTCCATATC
>APFE030286813.1:0-24348 GCA_000404065.3 Pinus taeda | reverse complement strand
ACTCACCAACTCTGGTGTGCTCATCCTGTAAGGTGCTTTTGATGTTGGAGCTACCCCTAGAACCAACTCAATAGATAAGTATACCTCCCTGTGAGTTGGAAATTCTATGATTTCCTCATAAAATACATCCTGAAACTGCTACAAAACTAGGTATCTGCTTAACATATCTACATCCTCATCCTCCTTACCCTTGTCACTAGAAATGTGTACTACAAAAATCACACAAACTTTTCTACAACTGCGCTTAGCATGCATAGCAGTAACCATCCTCATTGATGTAGGCTTCTTCTTTCCATGCAAATTCCTCTTTTCCCCACTATCATCCACACACTCAATGGACTTGTCAAAGCAATCAACTTTTGTTTTGTGAAGGTATATCCAATCCATACCCAAAAGCATACTAGACAATCCCAATGGAAATACATTCAAATGTGCTGCTATAGGAATACCATTTAACTCAAATTCACAAGCTCTTACCCAATGGTGAACTCGCTTCTTTGTACCTATAGCCAACTGTACAAACCAAGTTTTTTCATGCACTTCTTTTCTCAAACCACACTTATCCACCAGGTCAGGAATAATATAACTATAGGTAGATCTAGGATCAATCAAAATATAAACAACTTGAGTACAAATCTTACCATCCATCTCAATGATCTATGCCTGATGATCCGCTGCCTGTTGTCCATGGTTGTATAGATATGAGGAATGCTGTGACCAACATCACCAACTGTATGCGCTTCCTGATCATTGTGGATATGGGGTCTACCACCACAGTAATACTACGGACAATCCCTCTTATGATGATCCTTACCACATATTCAACACTGCAATGGTTCCCTGCCATCGCCTCTAGCTTGTTGCTCTCCACTTTGTTACACAGAATTTTGTCACACCTTTTGCACTTCCTTGTGACATAACCCAAAGTGCCTGAAATATGACCATTATACAATATACTCTTTCATTCTTCTTTTCAATTATAACCTAGGAAGATGTCTAGTTGATTGTCACTTCAGTTGCTAGACCCACTCATTGGGCTAGAGGGATTGTTTCTTTCCGCAGAGAGGATTAACTATGTCAACAAAATGGCGACTCCACTGGAGAGCCTATGATCCTTTCCTTTCAATTCTTCACCTTGTGTTTTGACGAGTTTGACTAACCGTTAGTTTTCTAGCTTGATTGCTTTTCTGTAACCATTTTCACTTGCTGGTAATTGCTTGAGGACATTGATATTTGTCTGGTCATGAAGATTTTTTTATTTTTCTTCATTTTTCTTTCCCATAACGGGTTTTCCTCTGACAGTCACGATGACATTGAGGATTTATTAAGTACAGTAGCAATTATCGCTCTTTTTCTTATGAAAGGTGTGATGATCCCAGAGTATAAGAGAAAATAGGGTTTTTATTCTTGTTTTTAGTCTCTGTGTCATCTATCAGTGATTTTCTAGAGCTTCGATGGTGTTTTTGATTGATTGTCTTGATTAATTTGAAAAATTTGTCTCATTGGCTTTGAAGTGAAATCTGATTGAGTTCTAGGGTTTCTAATCAATCGATCATCACTTGCTGCTTGTTGGTGTCATTGAGATGCTTGCTTTTCTGATTGACTGACTGTTTTTTCTATGTAAATCATTTAAAACATCATTTTGCATTTGTTTTAGCTTGTATTTCGAAATTTCCTTTTCGGGAGCATGCATTAGATTAGTTGCATTGAAAATTTATTCTTTTAAGATTCATCATGGAAAATAGATTATATTTTTTTGGTGATTGAAAGCTAAAATTGTATAGGTGCATCAAATCATTAAAAACAAAAAGAAAATCATGATTCATATAAGTGCATCTTTGTAAAGTCAAAATCATTTTGTTTGCAAAAAGTTGCATTTAGGATAGTTAGAAAACTAAAAATCTTTTTTACTTTTGGCATTGCATTTAGTGAAATGAAAGATTAGATTTTGTTTTCACATTCTGCTTTTGGAAGACGAAAGTGAAAGTTAGTGGAAGGCATTTTGCTTGATGTATTATTGATTGGAACTTATTCCCTTGGTTAGTCTAGCTTTCATTGAAATGAAAAGTTTTCATTTTCTCATATAGTTGCATCATAGGTGTTTAGGTGACATCTTTTTGAGCCTCAAAATCGAAGCTTAATTGAAGGTAATTCAGTGTATTTAAAACTTAGCAGCTATCATTCGATTTTGCATTAGATAGTGCTATCATGGACTTTTTCTCCCCATACCGTCGAGTATATAAAGTGAGACCCCCATAGATTGCAAACCTTTATCCATAGGAAGTCGAGTCTGCCACCCTGTAAACGTGACACACCGAACACAACATTCAGGGAGATTTCCTACACGTATGTCAAGTCCTTGGTAAATTTAATTGCTGAGGTGTATATTGTAGTTCACGGTTACTTGGTAATCCTTTTTACCTAGAGTTACCTGAGTAGTCATTTCGATCTTTTCTGACTCTTTAAATTTGAAAATATCATCGAGAACTTATCCTTTCAGTCTTGCTAAACCTATGAAAGTGACTACAATCACCTTTTCGTCCTTTTCTCGACTCTTAAAATATGAAAAGGTAGTGTTTTCGTTTCAAATTCTGAAATTAACTGACCACAGAACAACATCCTTCCTGTGGAAATACTCCTTAGTAGATCTTAGGTTGATACCAATGGCAAAATTTCCTCAGTCTACCAGTCAAGGAAACGCCTCTGATGGGAATCCTAGTCCTTTTCCTTCTTTTGGAAATGCTGGTGCTCCCTAAATGGCAACGTTGTCACTTCCTGGATTGACCATTGGTCTACCAGTTTGGCTATTTTTGACCTCGGTGGTTTCGAATGTCCAAATTGATTTTCAACCAAGTTCTCCTCCACATGAACAACATCAACCTCATGTTGATCCTAGAATTGACCCCTTTCCTTCGTCGCCTATTTCTTCACCCCATTCTTCCTCTTCACCTCGTGAAAGTCTGGATTCTAGTAACCAGGAAGCTAAGAAAAAGAAGAAGAGGACGAAGAAGAAGAATCAAAATAATCAAGGGGGAAACCAAGCAGTCATTGATATGGATGCAACTGATGTAGAAAAATCTTCCAACAAGCCCCAAAAAGTAAAATTCCCTTGCATTTTATGTCAGGGTGACCACATTCTTCAGAATTTTCCTGGTATTCCCAAGGTCTTATTCGTGTGGTCTTCAAGTTCACATCCATCTTTGTCATCAGTCTCTGGTGATCATGCTGGTAACAAACCCTCAACTAGTAACAATAAAGCTCATGGGAAAAAGATAATAGTTAAATTTCCTTGTAAGTTGTGTGAAGTTAATCATCCCATTCACCTTTGTCCTCTTATGGATGAAGCTTCCAAAGAGTTGGAAAACCTTACAACTTCTCAACCTTGTCTTATGACTAGGTATTGAAAGCTTTCCATTGATCCTCCGCTAGTTGATCAAGTATTTGATCAAAAGTCATTTTTGGTCAATCACACTCTCTCTGAAAGTGAGTCTCGTGCATCTATTCTCGACCAACCATTGGTTGAGAAAACGATAGACCTGAAACCACCTTCAGTTAATTGTACGTTTCCGGTAGAGAGTGAACCTCATACTACTCAGGTTCTTTTGGTTTCATCAGTTTCGAATGAACTAGAGGGAAATCCTCCCATTCCCGAGGAGCATGAGAGAAGTTATCCTATTCCCATCGAGCAAGAGGTCAACTCTCACATTCATACAACACCCCTTCTGAGTAGTTTAGTCACTTCTTTTGATTGGAGTCGACTGGCAGGATATCATCTTCCATCTTATGTGCCTTTCCGTATTACAATACATGCTTACCATATGGCTGTACCTAGCACAATCACAGACAAGGGCACATATGTTAGCATCATGTCCTCAACTACTTGGCAAGATTTAGGTTCTCCTCAGCTTGTCCCTGTCACCTAGAATCTGTTAGATTTTAACAAATGAACTGGTAAGCCATTAGGGATCCTTCCTAATTTTCCTATTACTTTGGGAGGGAAAAATGTCTATATAGATGGGATGGTTGTCCAAGGCCCATTGGATTTTAATCTACTCCTTGGCCGTGACTCTATTTATGTCATGGGAGCTCTTGTTTCTTCTCTCTTTCGAGTGATGCATTTCCTACATGAAGGAAACATTGTGATCATTGATCAACTTACATTCATTGGTCTTGAATCAACTTCCAATCAACCATCATCCTTAAATGGTTCTTATGTGCAAGCGATATCACCCCTGCCACAGGTTAATTATGTGGCTACATTTTCCATGCCCACATCTACTAATGATCTAGTAAATGATGTAGTATATTATGTACTGGGGACATTGGATCCGATTTTTCCATTGATTCCCTTGACATGTATCCCTTCCAGAATGTTGTTCTCGCATCTAATGAGAACCTCTTGGAAGCCATGGCCTCTTTTGGGTTGTGATTAGGGGGATGGAGCAGAGTTCTTGGTCTTGTGTCAAGCCTTTTAAAAAATGAAACTAGGGATATGGAGTAGAGTTAGTTGTCTTGTGTCAAGCTCCTTAAAAAATGAAACAAGGACCATGAAGCAAAGTTCCTGTTCTTGTGTCAAGCTCCTTAAAAAATGAAACAAGGGATATGGAGCAGAGTTCCTTGTCTTGTGTCAAGCTCCTTAGAAAATGAAACAAGGACCATGGAGCAGAGTTCCTGGTCTTGTGTCAAGCTCCTTAAAAAATGAAACAAGGGGTATGGAGTAAAGTTTCTGGTCTTGTGTCAAGCTCCTTAAAAAATGAAACAAGGGATATGGAGTAGAGTTCCTTGTCTTATGTCAAGCTCCTTAAAAAATGAAACAAGGACCATGGAGCAGAGTTCCTTGTCTTGTGCCAAGCTCCTTAAAAAATGAAACAAGGAATATGAGGATAGTTCTTTTACTATGCCAACCTCATTTAGAAAAATGAAATAGGTCCCCATGAGCATAGTTATTTTACTATTTCAACCTCATTAAAAAATGAAACAAGGTGTCATGAGCATGGTTCTTTTCTTGTGTCAAGTTCATTAAAAAATGAAACAAATCCCCTTCCCATTCGAGTCTTTCATTATATCTCGTAAAATCCCAGTCGAGTTTTTCCATTGATCTTGTAAGTAAACCTTCATTCCATCCACCTGTTAGTAACCATTAGTCTACTTAGGTGAATGAAATGAAGCTTGGGGGGTATGTTCCTCAAATTGAGTCATTATACTTGGGGCATGCAAACTTATCTTAAGCATAGTTTATCTTTGTTTCAAGCTTGTGTATAAATGAAACCATCTTCAAGTATACTCAAGCATAGTTTCCCATGTTTCAATATTGAGTAAAAATGAAACCATTTCCCTCTTTACATCTCATGATTTTTGTTTTTAGCAGCCGATTTTTGCTAGATGAGCCTTGGTTGTTTCATTCCATCGTCACCATCTCTTTGTCTAATCATACGCTTTCACTTGGTTGTTTTACCCTTTCCCGAGGAACATCTACGATGAGTGGTGTTATTAGCCAGCCTCTTGACCATTACATGTTTTGAGCAGTTCCACCATTATTGGAACCAATTGCTATCCTTTTATACTACTCGTTCCTCCAGGTGGAGTCCCCTTTCAGCTATTTTCAGACTCCAAAAATATGAAAAGATTACAGAGTACTTGTCATTTCGAACTCGTTAAAGTAAATGAATTGACTTCTACTCAGTATAAGTTTAACCCTTTTCCGGATTGAGATAGACTATTGTATGAAAAAGGAACACCTTAGTCAAACATGGCTAGGAGGTTCTCTCGAATATTTTTTTCCACCTTCTTGGATTCAAGAGACAAATTACGTAAAGGGACATGATGGAGTTTTCTTTTACATCTCTTTTTCAAACTCTCTAAATGTGAAAAAGATACCGAGTTATTCTTACATCGGACTCGTTAAAATTTTACGATGAAAGACTCATCAGCATGTTGAGACCGAGCTTCTCCTTCCTAGGACTCGTGAAACTTACTAGGATGGATTCATCCAAATGGTGAACTTATATGACAAGCTTATGGTAACCTCTTCAAGCTTGTGTAAAAATAAAGAGGTACTTGCTAGAAATAGCAGGGGAAAAGTGAAGATGAAACATCCTTTGTAGTGGTAGCATGTTGCTCTTGAACATGATGTTAGGGTCCTATAATAATAGGATTCATAATTTTGAATTGGCTGTGGTTGGTCTTGTAATACTGTACATACTTTTTCTTTCTGCAAAATGTTTTCCATATTAAAAATTTAAAAATGTAAAGAGGGTATGTCCTAAAAGAAATATCAAAGGACAAAAAGAAAAAGAAAAGATAAAAAAATAAAAAAATATCAACCCCAAACAAAAACAGATTATGAAATTGTGCAAGTCCAAGTGCCACTACTTTTTACTTTACTGTACAAAATAATGGTTGTGTGTAGCTTGTCATAAATGCCACAACCCATGATAGTCAAATAGTTTAATCTTGACTAGTTCATGCTTTAAATTTCACATTTATAGTTAGAGAATAAAAGATCTAGCCAAACTGTTTAATCTTGGCAGATTAGTAGTTAGGTAGAGAAATAAAATGTGTTCAACAACTTAGTTTGAGCCATTGGAAGATATAAGGTTAGAATTAGATAGTTTGAATGACAAGAGAAAAAGGAAAGAAAGGGTCTGCTAGCTTAAATGCACCCAATAAAGTGAAGAAAAAATATTAGGATAAGTAAAGGGTAGGTAAAAGAAAGGTTTTAGAAGTACAAGGTTGTTAAAGCATAATCACACTTATCATGCTTAATCATATGTTTTAGTGTGCAGGAGCAGTTATGAAAGTGAAAGGATGTTCACGAGCTGATTTAATTAATTTCCCCTCATTTCATTTCACCCCCCATTACATGCTTACTAATTTCCCCATTATCCCATCATTTCCTATTAAAATACCCTTTTCCCTTCATTTTGACACTTACCCCTTGGTTTCACACATTTCCCTAGATAATTACTCTTCAGAGGTCATTCCCATACCCAAAACCCCTTTTCCCTAGTGTGAAACCCTTTCCCCATGGAAAAAACCACCTTCCCCCTTATAAATTTCCATATTTCACCTAAAAAACCCATAAAACCCCTTTATCTTAAGTTTTGTTCCCCCCCACATTATTTAATTAACTCCGCCATACCATATTTCCCTGACATAAAAACCTTTTAACCCACCACCCTGGTGTGGTTAACAAACCCCACCACATTTAACCCTCGTCCCACTTCATAAACCCGTTCATTATATTTTAATCCCCATTTGTGAATTAATTAATTATAGTTAGTTGTAATTAATCCCTTGGGCCCCGCAAATCTCCATCCTTATTCCCTCCATGCAAGTCCACCGCGCGACAGCCGTCCGATCTTCCACCCCTAGATTTGATGGTGTGCATCCATATCGCGCTGATTCCTTTGCCGAACTTTACCCGCCTGAGAGCACGCGAGATTCATGGTTTTGCTTGGGCCCTCTTTGGCTACATGGAAACACCAGGAGAACTCACGTGCTCTCGGGGAAATACCGTCTAGCTACTAAAAGTGGTGCGATGGCCCTCGAAACTGCTTCCCTGCCAAAAGTCGAAACCACCCACTGTTCATTATGAATTCCGCGCCAAATTCTTACCATTGCTGGTTAAAAGGCCTAATATGCTCATTTTCATCCTTTTCACTCATTCACTCTGTGAAAGCTTCTTAAGCCTTCCTGCGCCACCCTGAGCCTCTGTAACCGAATTTCACCACCAACTACCTCCCGAACACGCTCTAGACGCACAATTCACCCATCCAGTGCACAACTGAAGCCACATTACCCTCTGCATCTACCATTGAAACCAGTTTGTAGCCTATACCACCATTTCCAAGTATTTTGACAAAAAACTAGAACGACTATCTCAATTTGAAAGCGTACAGTCAATTCAAACATTATTTAATTAAATTTAATTAATCTTTCCCTTAAATTGAGAGTATTCCCCCCTAAAAAGCCAAACCCCTCTTTTCTGATATGCAAACTACCCTTTCACTCCACCAGAGTTGTCAAAGATTCACTTCCACAACCTGTATAAGCCTAATTCCCACATTTTATCCTAAAAATGGTTGCCTAGACCTCTCTGGATGTCAGACCTATGTCAATCCCTCACCTGGACATTGACCATTTGGCCCTAGCAGATAGGGATTTACAAATAAGAGACACCACAACTCCAGCCCACCTTCTGAAGCTCCACTGTTGGAGTAAGGATAGGTTTCTAAACCATATAGATGACATACATTTTTGGGAATCCAATTTACCCAAATACATATTCCTAGAAGTTCACCCATTCCTAGATATTGTACATTTTTGTCATGCCTCTTATCTCCCAAGCCAAAGGGCTATTGTTGCCCCAAACCAGGAGTTGTTATTCACCATTACACCTGAGTCAATCAACCAAATGCTACAAATCCAATATAGCCCTAATCAGACCCCTCTATCCATTGGAAACCTATTGGACTTATACATCACATTAGACCAGGTGAAAATCAAGCAAATCTTCCATAATTTCATCATTGAAGACCACCATACTCCTACGGATACCCCACCCTATGCTGCCACCATTTTATCAGAAACTGGTAGACACATAATCACCATTCTCTCATGCATCCTATGATACACATTAGATGAGCATGTGGATCAGATCATGCTGGCCTTCCTATCCCTTTTCAGTCCAAGCAAGCCTCCTACTATCATGTCTGATTATGCTCAGTTCATTGCAGACAGAATGCATGAACAATTCACCAGACTGCCCACTGAAAGAGTTTTAAAATACTCTTCAGTGTTGTTTTACATGTTTTGTATTACCAGAAAGATAAGTTCCCTGTGAGCATCCAGAAGCTGGACACTAGGGGAAAGGAGAGATCAGTGGTCTACTGGACACCCTTGGTCCAGAAGTTTTCCACGACATTCACCTACAAAGACTTCATAGATTCCTTTGTATACCCTGTCATGAACATGCTGACTTCTAATACTCAGCCTAGAATCAACCAAGACATCAAGAGAGAGTTACAACTGGCAAAGAACAACAAGGTGGGAGACTGGTACCTCTACCAGAACCACATTGAGATCAGAGTTTATGGCAGCCAGTTAGCCCCTTATAAATTGCCAAAATACCTCCCTATGAGGATATTTGCCCTTGAATATTTTAGACAAATCATCAATTCTAATGAGGTCCACTTCCTATCTTCTAGGAAGAAAACCCAGTTCAAGGTGAAAAACCAATTGGGCCCATTCATTTGCAACAATAGAGAGGTTGGACTAGAGGCTGACAGGTTACTAAAACAGATGAAATTTAGAAACAACTTCATATGGCAGTATGATCATCATGGGGTTATAACTAAACTTAGACTCAGGGCCAAGTTGGGACCATACGTTCACCACCTAAGACCTGACATTAAACAATTTGCTAACCAATCAGAGTGGGCAGAGAATACATTGATTGATATGGACAACACAATTGTGGATGTTGAGAACACACTGATTGATTTAGAAAATCAATTTGACTAGAACTCTTTCCTACAGGTTCCAGAACTAGGGGAACCAATGAAAATTCCTCCTGTCTTCGGACCCCAGCCAATGAGGAGAAGAACCCCAATGAAAATTCCTCCTGTCCTTCAGTCCCCAGCCATTGAGGAGAAGAATCCTAAGAGGAACAGGGAGGAGGCATCCAACACTGCCATGGACACTACAGATGAGCTTTTTGAGCTAAGAAAGAGGTCCAAGTTGAATCTTGTGTCTGAATAGGAGGAGAACATTGCATCAGAGGAAATAACTGACACTGAAACAATGGGGCAGAGAAGTAAATAAGCAACTGCATCAGATGAAACACAATAGCCATCAACCTCCAACACACAAATGATTGAGAGACAACAGAGTGTTGAGGTTTCTTCCTTTGTCAGGCCAACTGACAGGGAAAAGGATATCAAAGATAGATTCAAAGAGATAAAGATGAGGAATTAGAAGTTGAAGGCACAGACATATGCCCAATACTTCAAGCATACTCCACCAAACCAGAGCAGATTGATGTCAGGCTTTAACACCAAAGTAGGAAAAATGCAGATGTCATTTTTGCAGCCCTCTGTACAGCAAACAAAGACCTTGGTACACTACAAGAAAACTAATTTTGAGGTGTTGTCCAGGGACGTTCATCCCATTGATCAGATAGAGTTCCATAAGTAGGCTGGAGAAATGATTTACTCCACCCTCACAGGAAACGCCATGGATGCCTATAAGTTGTAAGATTCATTGGATAATGTGACAACCCAATACAAATTGGAGAAGGCCTCCTCACAGGCCAAAGACAACAGAATAAATTCCTTGGAAGAATTGGTCATTGAACTGGGCCATGACCCAAGGGATATTAAGGCCATAGAGAAATGAATCAAAAAGAAGAATGAGGACATATCAACCCTCAAGAAACAGTTGAAGCTGCCTCATTTACATCACCCACAAACAAAGGAGGTCCTGGAAAGTCAGAACAATCATGAAGAGATGATGGACCTAGTGCTGCAACTAAATGATCAGTTAAAGGAGATGGAGAAAGAGTTGGAAAGCTTGATGCAACTTAAACAAGTTAGTTTGGATGATGCTCCTACAACTGTCATCCCAACAGTTACCATTGCTATAACTTCTACTTTGGAAGCATCCTTAGCTTCCACTACTTCGATGGCCACTGCAATACCGACATCTACACCAACTACATCAGTAATAGGACTAACATCAACAGGTTCCACAGGCGATGAAGCAAACAAGCTGGTCAAAGCAATGGAAGAAATGTCCATTCAGACCACTAAGATGAACATACTTAAGGAGAAAGTCACCAACCTGGAAATATATTACAAATTGGCCCAAATCATGCACAGAGAAGAACAACAGAAGGACACAAGGATGACTGAAAGAATCAAAAGGCTAGAAAAGGAACTGATACTAAATGAACCTGTAGGTTAGGCTAAGGAGCAACTTTGGGCCAATATCATTGAATCTATTAATGATATTTGGCCATCCATCCAGGTCATTTTTGAACAAATTGATTTGATCAAGCAGGCTACAGAAGCCATTCAGAGAGTCAAAGAAGAACTTGGAGATATGCCAGAGGAAGCAACAATTATCATTCATTTCCTCAACTCCAAGAACAAGTACAAGCTACGAGAATTAGAGATACTTGACAGTACAAGTACAATTTTGGAAGTCAAAAGAGTCCTCACTAAGAGGAATTTGATGTTGAACTTGGAGGATAAGTGTCAATCCATGCAACTATCCATTGACAGGTTCATGGTTCAGTTCGAACTTTTGAGGCAAAAGGGATTACCAAATCCCTTAGTTATAAATGATAAGCTAATGACACATGAGTATTACAATAAGAAGATCAGGGAAGTGGCCAGAGATCGGGTAAACACCTCATCCATGAAGGGCATACCAATAGGCAAAGTATTGTATCAAACGTTTGAGAACTTGTTTTACCTCCAACATGAGGTAAAACACCTATTCGTCAATAAGCCTACTTTTTCCAAATATACATAGGTAGATAAAATATATAGAAAGATTCTCAATATCCAATTACCAGATGATGACACATGGCAAAAACTGAATGATTTATTGTAGAAAATACACAGTAAAAAGTAAAAAAGCACAGTAAAAGGGTATTGAAAGGGAAACAAGGTCAAAAAGTATCAGATGAAAGTGTATTAGATGAAAGGTCATAAGTAAATATGACATCCAACATGAAGACCAAACGACCAAGAAGCTTAAAGGGCAAAAAATCAAAGACTAAAAGACATTAGAACCTAAATAACAGGGACAACAAACAATAGTTCAATAACTGTCTCTATCTTCTTGCATGAAGATATTTCCTTTTCCTAGATTAGTTCTCAATGCAATTTGAGATATTTTGTAAATTCTTTTTGTATAAATGCTTCATAATTTGAAGTATTGAGTGTGGATTATGATACATTTGTGGAGTTATTTTGATCTTAAACCTAAGGGTGATTTTACCAATTTTCAAGTCAATAGACTGGAGCAAGTAATAAAAGCATTGCATTACAAGATTCATGAGATGAGCTATTTGCAGTGAAGTATCTTCTTTTTCCGATTTTGTTACTTTCGATGTGTTTCATAAACTTAAATGTTATTCAAATTTGAATGAATTAACTGGAAATATCACTCAGAACTTGTTTAAGTACACTTTGTTTTGCACAGTTAGTCATTTATATGTTTTCCTCTTATATCCGGATTTGAGAACCCTTAATTGCTCTCCCATCCCGGTTGACCTCTTTCATTCTCTTCATAGTCCAACCTAAGGAACCCTTAATTGCTCCCTGGATCTGATTAGAAACCATTTCACCATCCAGCCTTTGAGATCTGTAATAACTCACCTATATTTCCCTGTAGACACTGTTTTTAAAGCTTGATCCAGTCCAGTTTGTCTGACATTCGACCCCGTAGCCCAATGGTAAACGCAAACCTCTGTTCATCTAAGTAAGTGATCCCACCACTCAAACTCAAATCAAAACCCAAGTGTAGCAATAAGTAGCCTAAAATCATTTTAACTATAACAAAGTTAAATCATAAAGAGAGAGCCCTCTCTAAGATTAGGAAGGCTAGGTCCTAATCTTAAAAGTTGGTTTGTGGTTACCTTTGAACATTTCTTTCTTCAACAACTTCAAAAGAAATTTCAGAGTGATAACATCATTGGTGACCATACTGGGGACTTCGATCCTCAGTCTTATAAAACTTTAAGGAAACCTTAAATTTAATCTTAAGCCCCTTAAGGTCATTTTCAAAAGTTGTTCTTGAAAAGTTTCATAAAAAATAGTTAAACAAGTTAAAATTCTGGCTCCCAAGAAGACTCACTATACCAGGGCAAATCTAGATCCAAACCCTGCTACCATAGTTGATGACCCAGACAAAATTTTAAGAAAACCTAAAAAGGAAGAAACTCAGGCAAGTAGTAGCCAGTTATTCAAAGAAAATTCACTCCTTGAGGAGTTGTCAACTTTAGAGGAAATCCCTTTTGATTTGTCATTTGGCCTCTCATTATTTAGAACTAAATATGAGAATGCCATCCATGAAACAATGTTAGACCCTGAGTTTATTCCACTCATTGAATCAAAAAGGGTGATTATCCATCTAGATTTAGATAAATTTGTTTTGGAGACTTTTGACAAGTTAGAAGCTTTGACCTCTACATTGATAAGCCATATAGATGATGCTTACCTTCAATAATCTGTTGAACTAGCTGCCCTCATTGCTGATGCGGCTGAAATTTCTGCACAATCTTCACTCATTGTAAATACACCTTCTTTTACCACAACCTCACCTATATTATCCACCACAGTCCATTCCCCTAAAGCAGTAATTCATCAACCATCCTCATCCTCTTCATCATCTAGTTCACCTCCATCAAGTTCAAGCCCTTCCTCAAGCACCACTTCATTACCCCCTAGTCAAACTAGAATCTCAGCCATGGAAGACCGATATGCACCTCTAGTTTTACCTGCCAACTCCACGACATGCCCCAAGATTATCAGAGAAAAATATTTTTGTTTGATGCTACTGGACAATACACTGCCCAGCAACATGTAAACAAGATGATTGACTATTATGACAAGACTTTGGTAATAGGAGATGTTGTTATTTTCTTAGTCTGGGTCTGGATTAATCTCTTAATGGGAGTTTCATTGTTCTTTTTACTTCTTAAGATATATTGTTTGTGTACCTCATATGACTGAAAAACCAAAACTCATTAAAATATCAGAAGCCTTACCTCTAGAGGAAAAGGTTAAATACATAAATCTGTTTAAAGATTTCCAAGATGTTTTTGCCTAGAGTTATGAAGACTTGAAGTCTTATGACACTAGCATAATTCAACACAAAATACCTCTCAAAGAAGATCATAAACCTTTCAAACGAAAACTTAGGAGAATTAATCCAGTTCTTATGTCATCTATTGAGAAAGAAGTTAAAAGAATGTATGATGCCCAAATCATAGCTCCCATTAGATATTCAGATTGGATTTCAAACTTGGTCACTACAAGGAAAAAGATTGGAGCAATCAGACTTTGGGTTGATTTCAGAAATTTAAACAAGGTCTCATTAAAAGACAACTATCCTCTACCAAAAATGGACCATATCCTTCAGAGGGTAGTAGGCTCATCTAGAAATTCATTGCTTGACGGATTTTCTAGATATAATGAGATCTTAGTTCAACCAGAAGACCAAGCCAAAACTGCATTTAATACTCCTTGGGGTATCTTCATGTATTTGAAGATGCCTTTTGGATTAATGAACGTAGGAGCAACATTTCAAAGAGCTATGGATATAACTTTTGCCAAGGAGATCCATGACTTCCTAGTGGTATACCAAGATGACATCACTGTCTTTTCTAAATCTGATAATGAACACTTAGATCACTTGAGACGAGTTTTCATCAAATGTAGGAAATTTGGGATTTCTTTAAATCCCAAACAGGCACTCTTTGGTTTAGAACAGGGTAAATTGTTGGGACACATAATATTCAAAGATGGAATTAGAATAGATCATGCTAGAATAGAGGCCATTTTGACCATTACCCATCCTAGAAACATTAAAGAGTTACAATCATTTTTAGGCAAGATAAATTTTCTTAGGAGATTCATTTCAAATTTAGCAGAATTGATTAGAGAACTAAATAACATGTTAAGAAAATACTTAGCACTTAATTGGATAGTGGAGGCCAAATAGTCCTTTGAAGCCATCAAGGAAGCCTTAACCAAAACCCAAGTCCTCATAAGTCCTGATTTTCAGAAAGACTTTATAATCTTTTCTTTTGCTTCAGTACACACCATTGCAGCAGTCTTGTTGCAAAAGAATGACCAAGGATATGAACAACCAATTGCATTTTTTCAGTAAATCCTTAAGAGATGCCACACTCAAATACAATATTATGGAAAAACAAGCATTAGCTTTAGTAAAGGCTATCAAAGAATTCAGAGTCTATATTCTGTATTCTCACTTCATTGCTTATGTTCCAAACTTAGTAGTTAAGGGCATTTTGACACAAAATGGGCCTGAAGGAAAGAGAGGCAAATGGATTTCCTCTATATTGGAATATGACAGAAATAAAGCCTACTAAACTTATCAAAGGCCAAGGTTTAGCCAAATTCATGGCCGAATTGAACTGTCAGGCCCTAGATATAAATTTCATTAGTGCCCTTGATGATCAGGAAGAGATGGCGACTCCACAGATCAGTGAACCTTTTACAGATTCACCTTGGTATGTAGATATCATATTTGGAAAGACAATAGTGGTATTCTTTTGAACTGTTTACTGAAAGATTAATTTGATAAAATTATGCAAGAATTTCATGCAGGGGATTGTGGAGGACACTTGTATTGGAAAACTACTGCTGACAAAATTCTGAGGGCTGGTTTCTACTAGCCCACTCTATTTGCAGATGTTAAGAAACATGTGACCTCCTGTCATAAGTGCTAGATATTTGAGGGGAAGAGAAAAATTTTACCCTTGCCTCTTAAACCAATCTCCACAGAAATGCCATTTCAACAATGGGGGTTAGACTTCATTGGATAAATACACCTAGCCTCCTCAGCTCAGCACAAATGGATTTTGAAAACCACTGATTACTTCACCAAATGGATAGAAGCCATCCCTTCTAGACAAGCCACAGACTCTGTCATTATCTCTTTCCTAGAAAATAATATCCTGTCAAGATTTGGATGCCCCCAAAAGCTCATTACTGATAATGCAACTACCTTTAAATCCAAGAAAATGGTAGACTTCTATAACAAATATCACATCACCCTTGGCCATTCCACTGCCTATTACTCTCAAGGTAATGGACTTGCATAGTATTTAACAAAAGCTTGGTCAATATAATTAAGAAAATACTGGAAGACAACAAAAAGACGTGGAACAAAAAGTTGGTCCATGCCTTATGGGTTGTTACACAATATTTTGTCACTGACCTTGCATTCCCCTGATCTCGGACACTGTCGGTCCATGTTATAGACATCTGCTTTGTGTCATGTTGCAAAATATGTGTCAATGTATTCCTTGTCATATCAGGAATAATACCTCAGTTCATTACTCCGGGAGCAGACCCTTTTTAACCTTTATTTTTGGGTCATCGCGAGTCGTCAGTTATTCCACCCACGAAGATGGCCAAGATCGAACTAAGCCTAGTGACATCATCGCTCTGTCCCTGTGTTTCACTAGTGACGCGCTACTTTTGGCGAGTTTGTTTTAACAAATTGTCAATGGGTGGTCCTAGGTTTGGTTGTTGAATCAGCTAAGCTCGACTCTCTCCTTTGGGATGGTTGTTCCACCTTTTGTGTAACCTCCCAAAGGGATAAGCTCTTTCTCCCATCCCTTATGGAGGCTCCTTCTCCTATAAATTTCTTCTTCATGACTGAGATCTACTGGTGGCAGTTAGTAGTTGAAAAAAGTTAAAGATAGAGAGATTAGATTTTGGGAGTAGCCTCTTATGTAACTGAGCCTAGGATAGCTTTGTGCGGATTTGGCTTGATTGTATGAGTGTTCTAGTATCATATTTTTTCCTTTTAGGTAGGAGAGAGAGTTATTCATCCTCTTGGGAGACAATTCATGAGTGAATGCTTGTGGAGACATGTTGACAGGACCCTTCAAGGAGACCTACAATGTGAAGGCATGGTTGTAAGTTGTACTTCAATTCATATTAATACAAATCAATGGTTTATTTCCTATATCTTATGTCAAAATTGCATATTGATAGCTTGAAGTTCCTTGACCCTTTAAGTAGATCGTTTTTGTTGCATTATATTATGTTTGTTGCTATCCTATGTATGTTGTTTTAGGTACAAAAGTGATTAGAACGAGAGCTGGAGAAACCAAATGGGAACTTCATTAAACGAGGATTTGAAGGTAGGCCTTCATGACATTAACTATCTAAGGGAATTTGCTTTGATATTGTCTTTGCTGTGACTAGACCCACTCTAGGGCTAGAGGGGTTGCCTCTGTCCGCAGAGGGAACTTGCCTGCATCACAAGTTGGCGACCATACTGGGGAACTTCATCTTTTGTCTCTTGATTTAATTTTTTCTTTGCTTGTTTATTGTCTCCTTTACTTTCTGGGTAGAATTCTCCATCTTGTGGGTTGTTTGACTACTCTTGGTAGTCTTCCCTCTATCATAAGTAATAGGTCTGGCCTTTCCTCAACTAAATTTTTAATTTTTTCCTTTGATTTGGGGTTGTCGCCTTTTATTTTATGACAATCGTGACGATGGTCTCATCTTGTCTATTTAGTTAGTTGCTCTTTCTACTATTTGGCATGATTAAATCACCTCACAGTCGTGAAGGGCTCTGAAATAGGCTCGGTGCTGTTGACTAGTGTACTTCTACGATGACATCACAAAGTTTCTAGTTAGGGGGGTGTGACTTTTCATTGTCGGTGCATGTTGTCAGTTTGATGCTCGCGAAGATTCCTATGGGATTCAATTTTGAAGTTCTATTTGCTGATTGGCCAGTGTGTCCTATCCTTCTGAGCTTGTCTTTTGCCTATTTGTTGTGTGTCAATTTGTTGTTTGCTAGAATACTTGACTCTTGGTTTCATTCCCTTGAAACTTCTCCTTTTGAACTGTGTGACATGTTCACCTTAGGGTTTCTTAAAGTATTAGCTTTTTCTTGGGTTACTTGTTCGTTTGGACCTTTGAGCTCTGTTTGAAACGATCCCTTGCTTTATTTGAGGCTTTTCCTTATTGACTGTTATATCATCTTCCTGATTGGTATGTGACATTTGGTTACCAAAACTTTCAAGTCTTGTTTGTTTGGTTTCCTTCCATCACTTTGGCATAGATCACATTGCTTCCCAGTTGGTTTGAAAGCTTTCAAGTTTTTGCAAAAAGAAACATATTCTTTGTTTTAAATCTTTGATTAGTTTATGAGTGGAATGTGTCTCTCTACTTATTGAATGATTTCATTCGGAAAGGACTTACACTAGCATTGTTTTGAGTTTTGGATTTGGTTGCTTGTCAGCTATTCGAAAAAACAAAATATCACATTCATTTTTCATTAGGAAATGAGAACAATCTTTTGCATTAGCAAATTCTTGACATTTAGAAGTTGAAAAGCAAAGGATGTATTTTTCATTTTCTTAATTGTATTGCTTGCAAGTTAGTGAAAGATAGAAGCATTTCTCTTTCCTCTTGATTGATTTGCTTGCGAAATAATGAAAAGTACCATTCTTGCATTTGCTTGCTTGTTGCTTTAATTGCTTTGAAATGAATCTCTCACTTTTCTTTAGTTAGTTGTTCATTGAAAAGGAATGGTTTCTTTACTCATTTAGTTGCATTCTAGGAGTTTTTGAAGATACATTTGGTAGGGCCTTGAAATTGAGATCTAATTCAAAATAAACTGCTAACATTTATCAAATTAATCTAAAAACGCATTGGAACTTAACGCTCATATATCTAGAGGTCTAGGCTAGAGATGTGTTCCAGTGTATTTAAACATAGTGGTTGTTGTTTTCACTAAGGTTGGGTGATTCCTCCTTTTGTGATTTGATAAGTACTAGTATGGACTTGTGCTCCCTGTACCGTCACATATATGATGGGAGACTCGACAAGGTTGCAATCCTGTTATCCATAGGAAGCCGAGTCTGCTACTTTATAAATCGTAACGCACCGAAAACATCATTCAGGAAGATTAGCTGTCATACGAGAAGTCCTTGGTCATTTCTCTTTCATTCTACTACCAAGGTGTATATGTAGTTTTACAATTTGTCGGGTAAACCTTTTGCCTAGAGTTCTAGAGCAGTCACTTTCATTCCTTTTTGACTCTTTAAAAGTAAAAGGATTATCTGAGCACTTGTCCTTTCAGGGTCATTAAACTTTGAAGGAGAATAGACTCATATTTTGCCCCTTTTCTCGACTCTATAACATGAAAAGGCAAAGTTTTGTTTCGGTGTCATAAAATTTATTTTCCCATGATAACATCCTACATGTTAATTTTGGTCACATCATGAGTAATATCTTTTAAAAGAATTTACAACCCTCTTAATTAATCTTCTCTCCTGGTCTTTTGAGTTTAGGTCATCTTGGCGGACTCATATGTTTCGTCGTCTTTACCAAGTGGCGAAAAGCCTTCTTCCCCCATCTCTTTTGAGGTATCATCTTTTAGTGGCACTCTTGCTATTGTTCGAAGTGTTCAACCTCTTGCCTCTCAAGCTCCGAGTGAGGAACCTTTTGATATCAATTGGACTCCTCCCAACGTTTGGGGATTTTTGGACAAAGATCCTCCTTCTACTCCTTCTGGTGCTTCAGTTCATATGGCCTCTTCTGACATGGATGAGTCGAGTCCTGTTAGTAGTCAAGAGAGCCTTGTGTCGACTAGTGAATATCAGTTTCCTTCGAAAGGTTTCCCTTTCTACACCTCTGAAGATGCTTCATTACCGCTTGGCTATCGCACTTTGGCTGAAATGGTTGATGCTACATCTCTACACCAGAGCTCTGTATGGTCTTGTTGGGCCTCCAAATTGTCATAATTTCATTAACCAAACTATCCATTTTACATCATTCCATTCATCCATTGTTAGCATTTTTAACCATATTCCTCCATAAAATGCACTAAATTTTCGCATACATGTTTACATGATTTATTATTATTATTTCCATTATTTTTAATGAATTAAGAAGACTTTTGCATGGTTTTACTAATGATAGTTTAGCAAGTTCAAGTTGTTGCAGATTTGTCAAGTTTTCGTAGCTACTTCCATGGTTGAGGTAGTAGCACCACTCTAGAATGAAATACGAAACATGGGCATCGTTTCTAGAAGCTCCAATGTAGATTGTGATTGTTCAAATTCCACCTAGCACGCACAAGTGGACCTCCAGGCAAAGATCAAGGGAAAATCACAGCAGTTTTGACCAGTTAACTTCAAACGCTCTTTTTGAGCAAATGAAAGTGAATATCTGAAAACAAAAACATGGGTTTTCCCAAATTCGTTACCATTTGGGAGATATTTCAAGTTCTTTGGAGCCTTATTTTGCAATTTTGTGAGCAAGCAATGCACTTATGTGTTAATAAACGACCCAAATCAAGCCGAAAATTGCTAGATACGTAGTCAAAGGAGTGGTCAACCAGCGCTAGAACAAGCGAGCCAGGAGTCTGAAGCCGTTACGCTTCATGATTTGCTCTACACTGTAGCAAATCGTTAAGAAACAAAACTCTATTTTTCTGAGTTTTAGATAGAATTTGTTAAGTCCTAATAGGCGTAAAAACCTCCAAATAATTAATGACAGGCTTTTATAAATATAAGGTCAGCAATTGTATTGACGGTACATGAATTATGATATGACTGTAAACTTTGTTTTCTTATTTGGAATGAAGAAGTATTATGGATTTCTAATGCACAGCTAGTAAATATCAGATTAAAAACCATATATTATAGAGGGCCCCTGCAACAAAAGAGGTTCTATTTTATATGTTTTTACATTTAGGTTCTTTTTGATAGTTTTGTTTTTATCATTTACCGCTTCATTTTCATGTTATGCTTTCACTGTATTATTTCAAGAATTCCATAGTGTAAATGCTTGATTTGTTTTATGGTTTCATAATATAGATACTTGATTTGTTTTGTCATTTTTCATTACATTAGATGCCATAATCATTTCCAGAATTTCATTTTGTTAAATAGATGTTCAAATGATTTGTTTTCAGTTCATGTAGGTTTATTTTCTAAATGGTTAAAATGCAAGGATAATCATAGTTTCTTTTCATTCAACAATAATTTATAGTAGATTAGTTTTCTTGTTGTGAGACACATTTTCAAGAGAAATAGAAGATCTACTTTGTTGTTTTCATCAGGTTCTATCTTGCAAGATTAAGTAGTTAATAAAGATTTTCTTTTCTGAAGCATAATAATTACTTTATAACGATTTAGAAAAATTAGTGATTCATCTATTCTTTGATTTAAGTTTCCATTTACATAAAATTTCTAAAAAGACATAAAAATACCAAAGTTGTTTCTTTTCTAGAATTTTAGTTTGCTCAAACCAATTTTTAGCTACTAGCAAATAAATTAGTTAGGACATAAAAAAAGAGATATTTTGTAGTGAAATTCAAATTTAATTAAAGTCCTCACAATTTTTAGTTCAGTTCATCAAATTCATTAAGGACAAAACATAAAACGACAATCATCATAATAAATTGAGAGTAAGAATGGCTTCTAGCATATATTGTGCACTTGCACTTCACAAGTTTACCAACTCCGGTCGATAACTTATGTTTGCAATTTAAGAACATTAAATTGACTAAACATTTTGGCATTGTTGCCGGGGAAGTGTAAATAGAAGCCTTATACTTTCTTAAAAAAAATTAAAAAAATAAAAAATAAAAACCTTCAATCACCTACCACCTCCATTATATCACGTGTAAGAGCCACACATCCACATCATGAATGCTTATTTTTGCAGGTAGAAGAAGAGATGATAAAGGAGGTTGAAGAAATGGATGGAGATGATGAGACTGAGGAAAATCCTTTTGTATTTCCCATTCAAGAAACTGAAGTCAATGTTCATATGAAGAACATCCCTCCATCCGCACTTCCTAACTTCAAAGGTAGGAGATCAGAATACCTGGAAAATTTTCTTTTTGAATCTGAAATCATTTGCAGATCTTATGGTTACTCATCACACATTCAAAAATTGAATTTGTTTCCGACAACAATGAAGGATAAAGCTCTTATATGGTTCATGATTTTAGGAAAAAATTCTATAAGGACATGGGATTATATGAAAAAGTATTTTTTGGAAAAATATAAAGATTATTGCATACATCATGACCTTAGAAATGAAGTCTTTAAGATGAACCAAAAAGAGGATGAAAACCTAGAAGACTTAGTGGAGATATTTACTTATAATATCAAAAGATCCAAATTACATAATTTAGGATCAGACACATTAAAAACTCTCCTACTAAATGCTATAAATGATGAATGGATTGATCTTCTTAACCTGGTGGGAAAAGGAGATGTCTATCAATTGCCATTTCAAGAGATTTGTGAACTATGCAATAACATATCAAGAGGAAAAGCAAAGTATGTAAGATCCCCTCAGGATCCATTTATGGCAAGAGAAAGTAAATTGACAACAACAAGTCAAACTGAAGTTAACAATTTGCTAGACATTCTTGGTAATTTAAATGAACAAGTTGATATTATAAGAATGAAAAACAAGAAAAAGAATTGAGAATGTTGCTTCATTTATATTTTGCCCTAAATGTAGAAAGAAACATGCTTTGCATGAATGTCCACTTGATAACATTAAAATTTGTAAAATTTGTGCAGGATCACATACTACTGAAGATTGCCCATCATTACTAGGATTAAAGGAAGTTTACCAGAAGGATGAATGAGCGAATCAAGCAGAAGAACAACTCTGTTATGTAGCTCCAAGAGGGCTATGGCAGCCTCATCAACCCAATATGATGCAATATCCTTATGCACAATTTCAAGGTTATGCACAATAGTCTCAAGGTAATTGAAATACGACCTTGCATTTGCAAACTTGGCCATCCCAACCTCAACACCAATCTTGGCAACAAAGTTGGCAAAAGCCCTATAGAGGAAATCCACCATATCCTCAATCTTTCCCTCACTATCCTCAATACCAATATCAATGTTATCCATACCATTCACCTCCACCACAACATCAGTTTCACCCTCAGTTGACCTCAATTCAACCTTTCCCATTACCACGCACAAAAACACCCTAAATATCCATTCCCAATCCACTACCCGTACAACCATTTCAAATTCCCAACAATAAAATACCTCAATCCACTTACAATGTTGAGATATTGCAAAATGATTCACCAACTGCCATTGAAGAACAACAACCAGAAGAAGAAGACTCATATAGGGTCCAAGAATCATGGATGCATGTTAATAAAGAGCAGTTATTGGAACCTGAGATTGAAAAGTTTTATGAATACCTATCACTAGATTCTATAAATGAAGATCACATCTCTGAAGACTTGCATGGCATGATAGCAAGAAGCCAAGGAAGACAAGATTACATTGAATCTTAGTTTAAGACAGTCATTGGATCCCAATGTTCCATTCTTTAGTATCTTATGACATCATCTCAATCAAGGCAATTGGTCTCTCATATACTGGTACATATGAAAGAGTATATTTCAAACCTGCATATGAGTTTATCTATCATCTTGTTACACACATGGTTCCGTTGGAAGAATTCATATACTTGAACAAGATTTCTTTTTCAAATAGAGTAGGACATATAAAAAAAAGTAAAGAGAAAAATAAGTTCTATTGTGAAAACCAGCTTGCTGGCGTAATTGGACATGAGCTTTGCTTGAAAACAAGGAAATTGGCGAGCAAAGTTCACAATAAGTTCTGCAATTTCATGATGGTTTCAATATTTTATTATGGTTCTTCAAATAATTTTTGGTTCTATGCTTGAGTTGGCTAATGTGGGATTCCTTAAGGCCCACCTTCCAACAGATCTTGTCCCATCGACCTCAACACCTTATCTGAGATCAAGATCAAATATTATTTAGAGTGCCTTGGAACTTGCATACATCAATGGCAAGTCTCCTCGTTGACAACAATGGGAATACAACAATGTCTCTTGATTGTCAGACCTTGCAGGTGACTCGACTTCAACACATTCATTCGTCCTTGTCAAGATGCACTCAGGTACCTTGACACTCATTTACATTATCAGTGAGTTGTCTCCCATTGGTTAACGATTTTCATTAATGGTTGATAATCCAATGATTCCTTTCCATGCTCGAATTTGGCACATTCATTCACATGGTAAGAATTGTACCGTGATTTTTGGTTTTCGATGAAGACTAATGGTTTTATGGAATCAACAAAAACTTGCAGCAATATATTTTATTGGTTTTTTGTAGGAGCATGTTCATCCTTTTGTCACTCAACAATGACATGATGGCACCATTACAACACTTTTTCATTCATTTCATTTTCAAGAAAAACAATAAAATTGGGCCTATTTCAGTCAATATGCATTATGTTTCTTCGTTTCTACTTCAGCATGTAGTACACAATCCAAATAAGAAGTTCAAACTCAAAGAAAACTACTTTTTGAAAAAATTGATATTTTCTGCAAACAACTACGAAAAGTTGCTGTTACACAAAAATATCGTCGCCTTGATTATTTGCAGTCGGTATGGGTCTATCACCACCTATACTAGCCTCCTAAGCAAGTCTCAGACCTCAGCTCTTCAAAACAAGCTTTAGAAATGAGAGAAAGACATCAAAAAAAGCAATGTAACTCTGGTTCCGCACTTTCTCTCACATTTTGCCGTGACGGGGCC
>APFE030286796.1:0-65114 GCA_000404065.3 Pinus taeda | reverse complement strand
CTGAACAAAGATCCAACTTGGTGAAGTAAATTGATCCATGCAATTCATCCAGTAATTCATCAATGACAGGAATGGGGAACTTATCTTTAATAGTGAGCTTGTTGAGCTCCCTATTATCCGGACATATGCGCCATCATCCATCCTTCTTGTGCACCAATACTACTGGAGTAGAGAAAGAACTTTGACTTGGTTGAATTGTACTAGCCTCTAGCATTTCTGCAACCATACGTTCAATTTCACTCTTTTGGACATAGGGATATTTGTACGGCCTGATGTTCGGAGGAACACTTCCTGGAATTAGATGAATAGCATGATCATGATCACGCACAGGTGGGAGACCTTTAGGAATCTCAAATACCTTGGAATGATTATCCAGGACCTTTTGGAGATCTGGAGAAATAGATGATTCCGATGTGGAAACATCTAGCGAACATAATTGTGCAATTACACCTCTTTGTTCCTTTTTTAGAAGCTTTGTCATACCATTAGAGCTGATTATCTTTCCTGGTTTCCCTGCAATACCCCTTAATACAAATTCCTTTCCTTCCATAGAAAATTTCATGAAAAGTTCTTGAAAATTAAAAGCTATTGTACCCAAGGATTGTAGCCATTGGACTCCTAGTACAACATCAGCACCTCCCATTGGAATGGAAAGCATTGGGCTAGTCAATACATATTCTCCCATGGATAGCTTCACATTATGGCATTTTCCAGAGCAATTTATTGTTCCTCCATTTGCAATCATCACTTGACACTCTGGTGCTAGATATGGAAAGAAATTTAATTCTTTTGCTACCTTACAATGAATAAAATTGTGGTTACTTCCTGAATCAATCAACACTATTACCTTTTTCTTCTTGATTTGTCCTTCTATCTTGATGGTTTGAGGAGTGGTAATTCCCGCTAATGCATTACAAGATATCGTTGGATTCATTTTTCTTCATCTAGGCTTTGTTCCTGGAGTATATCCTCTTCTTTTGACATTTCTTGCTCCTTTTCTTCTTCCTCTTCACAATCTATGTAGAATAATTTCTTCTTAGCACACTTATGACGTTTAGTGTATTTGCTATCACAACTATAACAAAGCCCTTTTTCTCTTTTTTCTTCCAATTGTTGTGGTGTCAACCTTATAGGTTGTGTAAGACTAGCAGCAACACCACTTCCCTATTTATAGATGTGAGTGGTATGCTTCCTGGTTGCCATAATTTTGCATTCCATTTTTCTTGCTAATCTGAATGCCTTCTCTAATGAATCAGGTTCCCAAAGGCGAACATCATGTTGGATATTATCCTTTAAAGACCCTATGAACACATCAATCCTATGCTCCTCTGGAATATCTTTTACCCTTATGTTCAATTTTTGGAACTCCTCAATGTGCTCCATTATTGAACCCTTTTGTTTGAGACTTATCAATTGGCTAAAAAAAGTGTTGCTTTTTGTATCCTCATAATGTGATATCAATTCTTCTGTAAAAATTGCCCAAGTGATAAATTGTTTACGAGAGCAAAGCCATTGATACCATACAAACTGATTTGGTTCCAAATATAAAGTTGCCACACGTACCTTTTGTGTGTTTTGCACATTATTGAGATTGAAAAATTGCTCCATCTGTAATATCCATGTTGCGGGATCCTTGCCATCAAACTTCCTCATATCGATTTTTGGAATATGGTGGGTCTTAGATCCAACATTAGAGTCTATGGAATCATGATAAACATTTCTTTTTTTCTCATCATGAGTTTCCTTTACTACGCTTTCACCTTTAGTGACCCTTTCTTGTAGCAACTTATTCATATTTATCTTCAATTCTTCCATGTCTGTTTTCAAATCTATCTTCAAATCATCCATCTTAGCTTCCACGTCATTCATCTTAGCTTATACACCTTTCTTTAAACAATCCATCTTAGATTCTATTCCTTTTTGTACAAGTGACACTTGTTGCACTTGGTCTCGTAATTTTGATATATCATGTTGCATTTCTTCCTCTTCTTCATGAGTCATGCTAGAGCTTTCAGGTCGCCTACTAGGTGTTTCCATTTTCTTTCTTCGAGACATCAATTACTGACAATAATGCTTCACTATGCCCTTTGAATTTCTTCAAAATAAATTTTCAAACCAAGCTTAAGCAAACATTTTAAAAAATATACACACCTTTTTTCAACTTGTAGGAGCTTGATATTTCCTCTGATGTATCTCTGTAATTTTAGATCATCCAGTTCTGAAATTGCGACCTACGGTAGCCCTCTATGTCCTCTTTCCAATGCCACTAGTCTTATCCCAATTGGATTCTCCAATGAAGAGTTATGCCAAATCTCCCACAGTGACCTGATTATAGACTAATTCAGTAGAGCGAACTTGTACGACGTTCCACGAGTCACTATTTCAACCTCTGGCTCTAAAAAATATATAGAAGAAACTACAGTCCGTCCTCTTTCTGCACCTTTTTACGAAATTTCAATCCAATGCTCAGAGAAAAAGTTATGACGATTTTCCCTAGGTCACCTGTTTAGAATGTAATTAAGGAGTCTACAAAAAAGACCAACTTCCTCAGATCATATCTCTGCAATTGTAGCGCAAAATGCTCTGAACTTCGGACCCAAGATTTATCGTGATGTCTTCTCAAATGGGTTTTTCTTCAACTTCTAAAACTTCGCAGAAAAAAATTTATAGTGAAAATGCCACGATGACCTGTTTGGAGCAGGGAAACCCTAGAATCCAAAGCTCTGATACCAAATGTTATGAAACGAGCTCAAGAAAAGATAGAAAAGATAGATCAACGCCTTAGAATTAAGTCTCTTCGAGGGGGCAACCTCCTTTACATTACATAAATGAACAATTCTTGGATGATACAAATGAAAGACCTCCTTTCTATATATAGGAGTCTAAGGGGTCATAACGTAATCAGAGCCTACATAACAATAATAATGTAAGGGCACAATAATAATAATAGTGGGCTTCTATGGGGCACAATAGTAACAATATGGGTACAATAGGGGGACAACAATATTAATAAGGGGTAAAACTACAATAGTAATGGGGTAATCAGTAGTATTATGGGGACCCAACAAAGGATCTACAAGATTCTACTCCAACAAGGAACACTACAACAAGGTTACAAGGATACACAGTCACATCATACATTACAACAATATCACTACACCAGGATAGCATAATGCCACATCTCAGATGGGCATCATGACAATACTCTCAAATTCTTGATTTCGATTTCATACCCTCACAAGGAATCATGTAATCTCAACATATTATAAAAGCAACAGTGCTTGGTGTTGAATAAGGAAAGGAAGTATCAAGAAAGGACTTCTATGAATTGGATGGGTTATAAAAATTCCTTGCATGAATAAGGAGGATAACGAGAATCCTCTAAGTAGATGAAGTAATTAAAATGTCTCCTTGAATTTATAAAAAGGGATAATTATGAAAGATCCCCTCACATAGCAAAAATGAAGATATCAAAGTGATGTAGATGATAAACTCATTATTTGAAAAAGAAATCTGATCTACATGAAAGTAAAGTGTATCAAAGAATGTAGGATATCTTCCATATACAAGACCTAGAAAGGAATATAACCATAATAGATAATAATGGTAACAAACATCCATGGGATAAGAAGGTTACCTCATTTGACAACTTATGTTCTCTATGATAAATAGAGAAAGACAACTTGATGACAAAAGTATTGAATGGATAAAGAACTAAATCATGTGCAGAAAGGAAGGGAAAGTTTGGTCCTCAATCAAGGTAGAATAGGCATAGCTAAAATGATGGAAGCTCATATCACTAGATAGATGGAGGAAGCTAAAGGAAAAGGGCCATGAAAAGAGGGAGTAAAAAATATCTCATGAGTAAGATGGTATCCCTCACAAAAGAGTCTTATCATAATCTTATTCTATAAGATATGACAACGATAAGATGATTTGTGCTATCATGGAAGAATTAGAGACAAGAACTCATGACATCTCCATGGGAATCATGAAGGAAAAAATCCATTAGAGACAAAACATGAAGGATATAGCTCTTAGGAACCTCAGTGGACATTGAAGAAAAGGGTGAAGTCATCTAGGAAAAATCTCATCGTACATCGAAAGGGAAACATCTACCAGTTGAGGATATACAAGATCCTAAAAATTCTCTAATGGAATCCTCAGCGTAGGGTTCGCTAATCTAGAGAGGAAGCAAGTGTTTCAAAAAGAACTCCAACTTATGAAATCCATGAGATGATGATATGATGACATGAAGCATATCAAGGGATTGAAGATCTCTTCAATTAAGGAAGCTGCTGTAAGAAGCCTTGATGACCTGAAGGTAAAAATAAGGTATATATAACTGTGTTTAATATTATAATGCCATCTCATATGATTGCAAGGAAAATTGATCATCACTTTTATCTTGAGAAGCATGGTCAAGAGAAAAAGGATCTCCTTCTATGAAAGAATGCAAGAATACATAAGACACACTAGATGAAATCAACATAATATGTCCTCATATGAAGTATGAGGTGACTGATCACAACTAAGAAACTCCAATTAAAAGGCACCTAAGTAAGGAAGAGATAATGAGATATGCAACCATGATGAAGGCAATCAATATTAAAAATATCAAGAAGACTTCACTAGAAAATATCCTTGAAAGATATGAATACTTTGATGGAAAAGATGTAGACCCTTAATAATTGATATCTTTGGAGATGTGTCAACATGAATGAAGGATGTTGATACCTACTGAAAGATGTTAGGTGAAGAGCTACCTAGTAAGGTACAATTTGATTTAATGATATATTTTTTGATTTCTTGAATAATATCTAGATAAGTTCATCTAGGGCAACTTATAAGTAGAACTAGAATTCATGTGATGAATGGATGAAACAAGGCAAGAAAGAACTAGTCATATGACAAAGGTTCCAAATATGAAGAAATCCACTTTCCATGAAGAAAGAAATGACATAACGAACTAAGGAGCAAAGTGATCGATGGATGTTGTGCTACAAGAAAGAAGCTCAACTACTTTTCATGACATCAAGGAGAGAAATTGATCAAACAACTGAAGGACCCATGAAGAAGAAGTTGTTGATGTATAGAAGAGTCCCTAGTTAAGAGGGAGCTTTGACAGGTCCCTGATTAAGAGGGAGCTTGGATTAGATCACCCTTGATTAAAAAGGAGTGACAATTGTGTTTTTCTATTTCATGTGTCATGCACTAGACAAGGACTAAAAATTGTAAGTATAGGTGAAGGCCATCAATGGAAATGTAGACACATGATAGACACAACATTATTGTCTTGACCTAGGAAGAAATAATGGAGGATTGGATAATCATCTCACATCTGATTCTATTTGAGGATGTGTAGGGCATCTAAGATAAGAGTAGGCAATAGGATTGATATTCTTTGAGGGTTGGGAATGCAAGATAAAAGTAGTCCTAGAAGGTCATACTCAGTGAACACCCAGGTGGGTATTTACCTTTAGAGACAATGATAAATGTGTCTATAGATCATTGGTCTCACCAACATTGTGCTTTGATCTTATAAGAGATAGAGCTGTTAGTTAAGGCCTTGCTATAAACAATTTTGGTTACTATGATGCTATAATAGATGGGTTACCAATTCGATTCTTCTTATGATAAATTATTCAGATTGAGAATGACCAAGTACCGTTATAAATACCTCCCTAGTTAAGAGGGAGTGTTGAAGAAAGTGTAACTAGGTTTAGTATTTACAAATGTAATTTTGATCTTTGTACTTGTCAAGAAAAAGAAATATTATTTTGTAAATTATAAGAATGAGTTTCTTTCTCATTCCATAGGTCTAGGATGATTTAGAAACATGTGTAAAGAGCTCTTCCTGAGAATATATAAAATATATACAAGTCTAAAACGTCCCTCCAAGACAAGCACAATCCTCCAAGACAAGCATGAAGAAGTTTTCCTACAAAACAATGAAGAAAACAATTAAGTTGGCCTCAAAATAGATATTAAAGACAAGTCAACTTAGAAATAGGGACACATCAGTTCACCCTTACATGTCAGCTAAATACAGATACATAACACCTATAAATATGCGGCTAGAGTCACAAAAAGACAAAACATTGTATAAGCCTCTACAACTTCTGATATCTTTGAAATTTCGCTAATAATTATAGTGACAAGTAACGGAACAAGAACCTCAGATGAAGACTATGTTACAACATTTCGGTTGAGAAGGTGTCTACATGTTTTCGGATGGATATTATAGGGAATACACACTCTCACAGTCTCATCATAATAAGAAGGTGCAGTGATGGCATTCACAAGGGTGATCTCTGTGAAAAGAGAACACAATTATGTTCTCAATAAAGATCTCAATAGTCTTGGTAACCTGGATAATCACAGTATCAACATAATGATGATGGAGGATCTCATAGTGAAACACTATCTCAAAATACAGTAAGGAGCAGTCGTAATCCTATCACAGTCATGACCTTGTTCTTGATGAAGACACAGTCACAAAGGTTATAATCTCGGTGAAGAAACAATTATGATGAGATTGACATGTCATGAGTGGATCTACATACAACTCTCCTATACATATGAAGATTTTGGTGATGAAGACCTCGGTGATGGTGCAATAATGATGATGATCTCAACATTGTCAAGGAAGAGGATTGGTGTCTTGGTCTTGGAGTGGCCTAGTAAGTCAAGGGTCAAGGTCTTGGTATTCGTCAATTGGAATCTCTATAAGAAGAATTTTTGTGTGGGTTTTCCACTCCAAGAGGGAGAGGTTTTGGCCCTGGAAGAATGCCAACATTTTGTCTCTTTGTTTTGGTAGGTATTTGAAGAACTAAAAAAGATACACTATAATAAGAATACGTGAATATTGGAATAAGAAGGAAAATTGTTAAACACCTAACAAATAGTTATCATGAAAAGAAGAATCACATTAACTACACTTTCCCTAGATTCTTCAACACCTTGCACCTTACCTTGAAGGGAAGGAATAAACTTTTGAAACGAAACCCTACCAAAGAGAGGTAAGGGAAAAATTATTAATTAATCTTGGAACTACAAGCTAAAGCAATTGCATGATTATTGTGGATGTTAAGCTTTGGAACACCCTACCTTAACTGAAAAAAAAAAACCGAGAAATGTTGAGAGGAATTTGACACAAAACCATCAGAAGAGCCTAGGGTTTAATCATATGAGTTATGGAGCTCGACCCATGACTCGATATATTTACAAATGAGAACTACAGGGTAGAGGCTATGGTGGTTTGTTACCCTAGCTGCCTTGAGAGCATGTTTTCGCCATTGATTAAACCTTGACTAATATCCAACATAGATTGAGATAGACGTCTAGGGTCTCGCTAGAGTGCAAGCCCATTTTCAACACATAATGCAACCCATAAGAAGTATAGCTTACTAGGTGGTCACAAGGAAATAGTTGCCACGGGGGCAGTTAATAATTATGATACAACTGAAAAAAATGGTGGGTAGAGAAATTTTGAGCAAAAGAATTAGATTGACGATTAAGGTAAGAAAAACTATGACGAAGTCACATGTTATTAAGGTCATAGGAATGAGTATATAAGGGGTACCCCTTAGAATTCACCCCAAGTAGGGTGGCAAGGAGTAGGGACCCTTTTTGAATATAATATACCTACACTAATGGTCAAAAGAGACAAATTAAAACATATATAGTTAAACCATAATCTTGCACTGTTGGAACCAAGATCTAAGATGCATATTACAAGTGAGGATATGAATACTAGAGAAAAATAAGACAAAGTAAAACGTATATAGTTAAACCATAATATTACACTATTGGAACCAAGGTATAAGATTCATGTTACAAGTGAGGATATGAATACTATAGCAACAATAAATGCCACAATTGGTCCCACGATTACCCCTTTTAATGTAGTTTAAGTGGAAAGGGTTGCAGTAAATAATTTGGAGATAGAAATCACTGCACATATTAGTATTATTATAAAAAAAAGTAAAGTGGTGTAATCACCATGGTAATGTCGTAATGTGCTTGTGTAGAAAAATTAGGGGATGCGGCATAAGTATAAAGTTTATCTAAGTTTAATTTATAGTTCTTTATCAACACTTTTAAACCATATATGTTGTATAATGATAATAACATTTCTAGGTTAAGGGGATATAGGTGTAAGGATGCTAGTGCATGTAGAAAAACATCATGATTTATCTTATTCTTGGAGTTTGTGTAAATCTTCTAATAACTAAAGGGAGCCAGATGTAATGCTATAATGTGTAATGAATAATTCAAGCAACCTCACTTATGTTCCCAAATTTATCATTATGGATGAGTATAAAAATCATTATTGGACATCTTCATTTTGGATCCTTTCCTATGTATCAAACTCAAGTCTATATTCAAAAGGATGAGAAGTGGCCTTGACTTCATTTAGAAGTCTCGTGCATTGCATGTTCTAATGCACAACAACACCAGGGAGATTCTTTAGTCAATCTTGCTAACCACAAAGAAGAGGGAACACTAAAAGCATAGTAACACAGGTACCACTCCGAGGCATTGGCAAGCACATACCCCACACTTCCACGCTTCTGGGAGGTTGGGAGCTGGTAGGAAACGTCCCAAAATCATTAGGAGCTTCAATAGGTACTGTGAAGCTTTTCGGGAGCTTCACTACAACAAATTTTCAGTGACGTACTGTGGAGCTTTTTGGGAGCTTCACTACAACAAAATTTGACATTTCAGGTACCTATTTTGAGCAGATCTTCACCTTTCGAGTACCTATTTTGAGTAGATCTTCACCTTTCGGGTACCTAGTTTGAATATAGAAGGCACAATTTGTTTATTTTCTAAGTGATACATCTCAGGTCAGAGGGCTGCACTGCATGGGCACTATAAAGCGACAAAGATGTGGAGATGTAGTAAAGGTTCCAACAAAATATAGACAATTGTTAGTCATTCCTTGGCAACTTCTGCTACAAATATTGAATTTCAACAATTGCAAATAAGTCTACTTTCTTGAAGTCTATCTTGAAGCTTTAATGTTAAGATTCAACAAATTATAGTGATCGTTGGAAGAAAGAGTAGCTTCTTACTAAGTCTAATTTTATATATTTCCAAACTTGACTTTCAAAGTTGAATATAATATAGTATTGCATGAAATCACATAATAATAAAGTAATAATAGTTTTTTTTGGATTTGGGAGTTCTACATGTTTTTTTGGTGGCACGAAATTTCATTGGCAAATTGTTGATGGTTTAATATTTTGATTTTTTCTAGCAATATTTCAAAGTTCAATCTTTTACAAACTTCATTGCAAAATGAAATTTAATTAGCAAATTTTAAATGGAAACAAATAAATTATTTATTTTTATTTTTAATATCTATTAAATTTTAATATATTATATTATTGTGAGTCTCAATTTAAAATTCCTATAAATTTGAACACAATTTATAAAATTCCGAGACACTTATCCTCGTACCTCATGCCACATAAATTTAAAATTTAAATCAATGATTGAGAGTCCCATTCCATACGGCACGATCGTTATTCAATGTCTCAGTGATGAAATATTTTGGATGTGCCCTTCCTTGCTGGGTGGTTAAGTTCTTGTACATTCCAAATCATGAAAATTTAAGGTGATAATGCATAGTGATAGTATAGCATAGTATAAACTGTAAGAGCTAATCAGCTTGCCATGTGGCATTAAATCACTGGTTAGCTGCATGCCCTTTAACTTTATAACACACTCATTATTTTTCATTTATCTCGTTATGAGCGTAGATGTGTTATAAAGTTAAAGGACATGCAGCTAACCAGTCATTTAATATTCTATGGCAAGCTGGTTAACTCTTGCCTAGGATAAACACTATGCAGACCATCCATTTGGTTTTAGTGGAAACTACACGTAGATATCAAGCTGGAGATACTACGGAGGTGGGTCTCGTTGATATTGAGGTACTGGCCGACGGGATTTTGACGTTTCCTCGCCATAAATACCAAAACGAAAAGATCTAAGAGTATTTATGACATAACAGCTATTTGTGATTTTGTGGAGATTATATGCAATCTATCATATATCATATCTCTATAAGCGACAATAACATCGTATGTACAGAAGGAATCTAATACATAGTGATCCAACGAACCGAAAGCGTTTTATCTTTTGCACAGCTGAACATACAATCCGCCAAATCTCATCTTACATAAACGTTAAGTGCTCACCCATGATCCTCTAAATGCTAACACCTTGTGAAAACGACTGCTGTTGTTATAGTCCCCACAACGTTGTGAAAACAACTGCTGTCGTTATCTCCGCCACAACGTTCCAAAAATGTTTCTTTTTTGTATGCCGTTATATCTGGTTGAGCCGTTATATTTGCCATTACGATACCCAAGGGGCGGCTTGGAATAGCCAGGCGCAACATATTGGCCAAAACGACATACCAAAGGGCAGATTTGAAAACGGGAGGAAATTGAGAGAAAATGATTTCCCTGGTTGGATGATTCAGTTGAGCGTGGATGAAAAAGGAAAATGGAAATGGAGAGAAAATGATTTTTTAGTTGGATAATTCAGTGGAGGTACGTTAAGAGTATATTCAATAATTTACAAACTTATATATTACTTAAGAAAAGGTTTTACATATTACAGCAAAATAATATATTCAATGTGATTTGAATCTTGACATCATGAATTTCACCCCATTAACGCAACAACTTCACCGCATAACACATCAATATTTTGAAAAAAAAAAAAATTTTAAAAATAGGTTTTTTCATTTAACATTAAATTTTAGGTTTAAAAGTTATGGAGACAGATTTATGGTCCGAGTTGTAGCGCAAATAAACTATTTCAAGAGTAACTTGTATTTCCATAAAATATTAAGATTTAAGTTTAAACTCTGTGAAGAGCCGTTGAAGGTTGGAGTTGCACCCAGGAAATAACCTATTCCATGGGCAGCTCATTTCTTCATTCAACATCACTGTTGGCCTAAATTACATTCTCTTTAATTATTAAAAATATTTGTATAACTGTCAAAGTTTAATGGTCACAGAAACAATTAGTTTTAAACCTTTTAAAATTTACTATTAATTTTTTTTTTTTTTTCGTTTTTTTAACGAAGTCGGGTACTTTGTATTATAAAAAACGAGAACAAAGTTCTATTACATAACTATCATGAGTTTTGGCAAAGAGGATCAAAATCGGGTGCGAGACCCACTTTCCTCATTTCTGCCACTATGGGAATTGAAATTAAAGAGGGAACGGCTATATTGCGTGACAAAAGCGCCTCCTATGTAGCGAAATTTGCAGCACATGGGATTTAGGAGAGTTTCTGGGTGACCGAGTCATCTGGCATGGGGTCTTTCTTGGCACTTGCTTTGGTGGAAGCTGAAGTTTGGTAGCTCTGAGTGAGAGTTTTGATTTGTTCTATTGCTTCCTCAAGGTGACTGCACCTTCCTTTCAAGCTTTCTATTTCTTCCTTCTGTTTTTCCAGTTTCTTGCACTTAGACCTGCTGTCGGATTCATAGTCGCTCTTCAGCTCATTGAAGTGTTTGACGAACCTGTTGATCATGACTGTGTGGGCCTTGCACATTGTGCATTCTTTGTTGAAGAGTTGATCCAATGGCTTGATGATTCGCTGTGGCTCGCCCTGGTTATCTGGCTGGTCCTCCATGATGCTGTGGTGGATGTTGAGGTGTGTGAGGTGAAAGGAGAGTATAACAGCGGGGAGAAAGGGATTTAAGAGGAGGGGAGAACTGTGGGATTGGATCAGAGGGAAGAAACGCGGATTGCAAAGAAGAAGGAGCAACAAGACCGAGATCGAACCTCTGCAGCTGTCCAGAAACCCGAAGTCAGTAATCAAAAAGAACTTAGAGCTGAAATAAGTCGTTACCAGTAACGCAGAGCTCGGCTCTGAGTCTCTACTGCTGATAGCGGAGTTCAGGGAGTGTCCCCTCTTGTAGTCGTTGTAGACGCACTCTCGGGCAGATGTGTCACAGAAGACTGAGCTGAAAGGCTGTTGAAAACTTCGCTTGGAGTTGAGGCCTGGGGGAGCGCCTTACTCACTCTAACACTCCTAATGGAATCTATGCCACTCACTGATAATACCACGATGCAAGCCTGAGACTGAAGACGCAGAGCGAAACTGAGAACGCCTGAGGAGGGAGGGGGGATATAAAGAAAGAGGGAGAGGCAATGCCTGAGCGAGATTTTTTCATCAGAAACGGAGAAGGGATCGAGATGCTGATTTAGGGTGAGATCTCCCTGAGGACTGAAGTGACTGATACCTGAAAGTTCAGGATAAAAATCACGGGGAGGGTGAGGAAGGATGGCGCTAAGGACGAGAGAAATGATGGAAGGCGGCAGCATGGGAAGGGGAGGAGAATCGAGGTTTGAGGGATTGGTACTGCAAAAGATTTTTTGTAAGATTTTACAAGAGCTTACCTGGTGGCTCTGATGGCAGGGAGGGGTCTTATGGGATTGCTCTGACATATGACCTGTCATCCACACAAGCCTGGCCTTGCTTCCGTTTGACTGCTTTATTTGCAAGGAAATCCGCCTCAACGTTGTGTTCTCTGAGAACATGCATGAAGGATGTTTCTCCCAAGTCTCTTAAATTGTCCATTATCCTAGTTCTGGTATTGTTGAGGCCTTCCTTTATGAATTTTTTCCCCGTGTTCATAGAAGATATTATAATGGCTGAGTCCCCTATGATGATAGCATTCTTCAGGCCCTTTTCGGAGAGAATTATGGAACCAAGGAGCAGACTATAGGCTTCTGCTACATTGTTTGAAGCTTCCCCAAGACCCCGTTCATATCTACAGATAGAAACTCCATTTTGGTCTTTTATTATGCCTCCTGCTTCTGCTGCTCCAGGATTATTCTTTGATGCTCCATCGAAGAAGAGAGTGGGGCGGTTTTGGGTGCGAATCCATTGGAGAATTTCTTCTTTGGTTCCCCTGAGCTTCCAGGAGGGTTGTTTCTTGTGAGCTTTTCTCTTTGGTGGAAGATTTTGGGTGTGACAGATATTAAACTTATTGTACCAATCCTTTTCCTCTTGAGCCCAGCTCGTCTGATCTGGAGTAGTAATGAGATTCGCACTCACCGCTTCAGATATGCTGGCCATTGTTTTTGCTATGATAGTGCCCATTCTTGGTTGTATGTTGTTGAATACGTAGTTGTTCCTGGCAAGCCAGAGATTCCAGCAGAGGGTGGCGGGGATGCACTTCCAGACTCTGATTATATTGTTTTTGCCTTTTCTTTGGTGCGGATAGTTTTTTTTCCAATTCTTCTGGAGGGTGTACACCTGTTTGTAGCTTCCTCGGGCTTCCAGGGGACTAGCAAGATGATTCCAACAATTCTGAGCCCATAGGAAAAGGAGGAGGGAGTGTTGTATAGTCTCCTCCTCTGCTTTGCAGAAGCAACAAATCGAGGGGCCTTGAATTCCTCTCTTCCTCAGATTTTCTGCAGTTAGGATTTTCCCTTTGAGGAGGGTCCAGTTGAAGTGTTTCACTTTTGGGATGCATTCAGACTTCCAGGTGGTTGTATGGAGGTTCCAATTGGCTGTTGGGTTTCTGTTCTGAAGAGATTTGTACCCTTCTCTAACTGAGAATGACCCTCCACATGAATCCCAGATGTATGTGTCTTCTTTCTCTTTATTGAATGGTGCTGTTCCCAAGAGGGAAGACTTCAGGTTTTGCCATAATTCTTTGAGCTCCTGGGGTAACTGCAACTCTTTCCAATCTCTCCATCTATTATGGTTCCATGAAGAGATGTCGTACAATGTAATTATCCTTCTATCTTCCATCCAGTCCTGTAAAGGCCTGAGCTCTTGTTGAAGGTTCCTTGGATTGGTGTTCATTTTCCTGTCAGCCCAAATTTTGGTGTCCTTTCCATTGCTCGGGAGCTTAGAGACATTTTCTCTAAAATGTGGCAGAACTTTTTTGATTAAACGCCATACTAGAGTGCAGGGTCTGTCTATTATAGGATCGTTGAGGATGTTAGAGTTTGGGCCGCTGAGGTATTTTCTTTTTATGGTCTCCACCCACCAAGATCCCTTGCTTGAGATGATCTTCCAAATCAGTTTGAGCCCCAGAGCCTGATTAGAGAGGCTTGGGATTTTTATTGAGAGGCCTCCTTTTTCATAAGGGAGGGAGATTTGGCCCCAGTTAACTAAGCTGAACTTCTTAGTGTCCTGCTTTCCTCCCTGCCCGAGGAAGCTTCTGGTTATGAGTTCCATATGCTTGTGGATGCTTGCTGGGGCCATCATAACCGCATATTGGTAGATTGGCAATCCTGATAGGACAACCTTTATGAGGATAGTTCTGCCTGCTAGATTTAGCCAGGAGACTCCCCAACTTTGGAGGAGGCTTCTCATCTTCTCTATGTGTTTTGTCCATACCTCTGCTTTGATGTGTTCCTTCACCAGGGGTAAGCCCAAATAGGAGAAAGAACTCCAGTTTCTTTGGAGAGGGATATCAAATATTTGGGATATACTTTGTTGTATCTGGTGCGGTACGTTCCAAGTGTAAATTTTACATTTCCTGTTGTTTAATTTACCACCTGAAGCCTGAAGGAAAGCATCCGGAACTCTTTTGAATCTCCTCGCCATCAAGCTGGAAGCTCCCCCAATTAGAAGAGTTTCGTCCGCGAATAGAGAGTGGTTTATCTCCTTTATTCCTCTTTCAATGCTTATCCCCATTATCTCTCTCTTGAGGCGGAGATTTTCTAGGTGTACACTTAGAGTTTCTGCCATAATTATGTAAAGGTAAGGGGATAGAGGGCACCCTTGCCTAAGACCCCTGGTGCTTTTGAAGGAATTGCTTGGGCGACCATTGATCAGCGGGGCGGTCCATGGGTTGGAGATACACCCACTTATGATGTCGACTACTTTGGAGGAGAACCCAAATTTTCTCAATGCTGCTCTTAAGAAGGAGTGATCCACTCTGTCAAAAGCGTTAGCCATATCCAACTTAATGATCATTCCTCGTTCTCCTTTGATGAGACTGCTGTGGATGGCTTCCTGTATAAGAATAACATTGTCTATAATCTGTCTCTTAGGGACAAAGCCACCCTGGTTCTTAGAGATTATGATAGGGAGGAGATTCTTGAGCCTGTTGGCGATAATTTTTTTTATGATCTTGTACGAGACATTGCACAGTGATATGGGGCGGAATCTATCAAATGATTTGGGGTTTGCTTCCTTGGGAATTAATGCGATGTGAGAGGATTTCGTGTAGTCCCCCAGCTTGTGCTTTCTGAATGCGTTTTTCACCATTCTCACAAAGTCCTTTCTTATGATTTCCCAATGCTGCCTGTAGAATGCTACTGAAAAGCCATCCGGCCCCAGAGCCTTGTCTTGTTGCATGCTAAAGGTGGCTTCTCTTATTTCTTCTTCGGTGAGATATTGTTCCAGCTCACTATTATGATCCTCCTTAATTTTGCTCTCAATTAAACTGAGGAATGTTGCGTTGTCGTGTTGTTGGGGATCTGCTGTAAGGAGAGCCTTAAAGTGTTCGAAGGTTGCATTTTTTATCTCTTCTTGTTCATGCAGTTCTCTCCCTTCCACTTCTATTTTGTCAATTTGATTTCTAGCTCTTCTGGTCTTGACGTTATTGTGGAAGAAAGAGGTGTTCTTGTCCCCTGCTTTCAACCATAGACAGCGGGATTTCATTCTTTGTTCCTATTCCTCCACGCGATTTTGCTTGTAGAGCTCCATGAACATGCTTTTTTCCTTTTCTATGTCTTCTGCTGTGGGCTGGGTTTGTTCTTTCTCCTTGTGCCATCTCTCCATTTTCGACAGCAGGTCGTTTCTCTTTTTTCTTTCGGATCTTGCCAGCTCTCTCGCCTACTATTTTATGACTGACCTTATTTGTTTTAGTTTCGTTTCCCACACGTAGTGAGGTGAACCTGATATTTCTTTTGCCCACTGATTTTGCACAAGAGTGTTGAATTCTTCATGGCTATCCCAGTGCTTGTTGTATTTAAAGGGAAGGGGGCCTAAATTTGTTCCTTTGTTCAGAGAGAGGACCACTGCTTTATGATCTGAGGCTGTTCCGTGAATTGTGTGGCCTTTAATTACCTGGAAGTTGCTGGCCAACCCTTCCTGTATGAGAAATTTGTCTAACCTTCTTTAATATTGTGAGAGCCTGCTCTCTTGTTAGTCCAAGTATATTTTCCATTCGACAAAGGGGTGTCGATCAAGTTAAAGAGCTGGGTTATTGCTTCTAGCTTATCTCTTGATGAGTCTGGATGGAAGTTACCGCCAAATTTTTCCTCCACCTGCCTAATTAGATTCATGTCGCCCCCAAGGATTATTAGACTGCTCTGAATGGAGGAGAGGTCTGCTTCTAAGGTTCCAGCAGCTGATTTTGTCTCTATAGTGATTGGGTGCATATATGTTATATATGAAGTAGACCTCTTGGGTGCTCTTGTTCCTTAAGTCTGTTTTGATCCACCAGTTGCAGAGCTGTGAGTTGCTGATTTCCCACTTGTTTTTGTTCCATAATGTGCCTATTCCCCCTGAGGCCCCATCTGAGCCTTTTGAAGTGCCTGAATAATTTTTGAATCTTTGTGTTTGTGAAGTGAAGTCCTGCTCGGTGGTTTTGGTCTCCTGGATTAGGAGAATGTCTGGTTGTTCCTGAATCAGTAGATCCTTGATTGCTTTCACCTTTAGAGAAGAGCCCATTCCCCTACAATTCCAAGAGACCAAATTCATTATTTACCCATTGTTGGGTGGAGTCCTGCTTTCTCCTTGGCCTTTTCGCCATTCCCTTTTAACTTGCCTAGAAATGAGTCCATGGGTTGCTGAGAGCTGGTTGCCATCTCCTTAGCAGCTGCTTCATCTCTCAATTCTTTGTTAGATTTTCTACCAGCTTTTCTCTGAGGGTCTGAAGGTTGGTTCACTTCCCTTGCCTTATTTCTGGTTAGAATTCTTTCAATGGTGGGGGTAGGAGAGAGAGGAGGGAAAGAGCACGGGGAAGCTGGACGAGGGGATTGAGGGGGAGAGGATGGGACTTCTGCTGATAGAGATTCAAAGGGATTGAGGGAGGAGGGGAAGTCTGAGAGAGGGGGGGGGGGGGAGAAGGGGGGGGGGAGGAGGAGGGTGGCTTGATGACAGCGGTGCGGAGAAACTAGTTCCCGGATTATGCTTTTTCCTTTTAACTTGTTCCCAAGAACCCCCTGCATTTTCCTCATTATGCTCTACATCAATTACTTTTAGCTTGCTACATCTATTGGCGAAATGGCCGTACTCGTGACATACCTTGCATTTAAAGGGCAGTTGTTCGTAATCTAGCTGTTGTATGTGCATCCATTGATCCACCTTTAGCTTGATTGCTTCGGGCAGTCCTTTCCCCAGGTTGACTTCCACACAAATCCTTACGCATGCATGCATATTCTCCCTTGGTTCTAATCTGTCTATGTATTTTCCGACTGCATTGCCGATTGCTTTGACAGATTCATCCCCCCAGTAGTGTAAGGGCAGATGTGGAAGGCGCACCCACACAGGAACAGCGTTTGGGATGTCCATTTCCGAGTCGAAGTCCGGGGTCCATCTGTTCAAATAAAGCCCTCTTGTGTCCATGAAGTAAGGGCCATTGCGGAAGATGAGGCTCTTGTCTTCTTTTGACTCGAACAGGAAAGTGAAGAATCCTCTCCCACAGAATCTGATAGCGATATTTCCTTGAATCATTGGGCTCCAGTTGCGCTCCACCCATTTTTGCACAGTGCGAGGAGAAGGCCAAAGGCCTGTGAACTGACCAACTAGTCCTCTTTCAGATAATGCTATTGCCGATTTTCGTGGAAGGGAAGGAGGAAGGATAACCTCAGGGATCTCATCCAATTTCTTAATGAACTTCGAAAGAGCGGGACGGGGTCTGGCTTCAGAGGGGTCCAAAAGGAGCGAAGCAAAAACTTCCTCAGGAGACTCAGAGATCGGAGGCGGGGAGGCGGAGCCTGCCATTGCAGGCCCGCTGGGAGAAAGGAGGAGGGGCCAACCTTTAAACGGCCATAACCCCGCTGAGGAGGCGTAGGCAGAAGGAGGCGCCCAAGGCAGCTCGATGCAGGCAGAATCCAAGGGAGGCAGGCCAATGCAAGGCGGGGCAGGGATCGGGGCTGCAGCGCCCCTGCTAGGCGGAGCCTGGAAAGGCAGGCGCAGGCTGCAGGCTAGGTCAGAGAGGAGGCAGCGCGCGCGCAGAGCAAAGCTTCTCTAGCTCACCCTTAATTTCAATTTACTAATAAATTTTTAATCAAATAAAACAACTTTAAATTATTTTCAATACTTAAATAACGGCTAATGGTTTCAATGTTTTAGAGATCCATTTATGAAAATTTATTACCGGTGACAAAAATTCATTAAACTTTCAAAAGAAATCTTGTTTAGACGAAAACTTCTCACATTTGAATGCTTCCTCATCCAAAGGAACATTAAGGGAAGGAACTTCTTCAACTACTGAGAAGCTAGATCCTGATTTTAGAATTGAACTTTATAGAATTGAAAAAAATCTTGCTTTCTCGACAACTATTCTTGCACAAAAAAACTATCTACATCATCGAATTAGTAAGATTCACCATTGATCATCTTCCTGCAGATATCTGCAAAGAAATTCATACAGTTTAAACATAAATTGACCAACTAGGGCAAAAATCTAGCCATCACAAGTGATTTCAAAGTTCCACCCATCTCTTATTCTATTTAAAAATCAGCGATTTTATCAAAAATATTCATTCCACACTCATTAAATGTTTTATAAATATTCATATTATTTCTTATTAATTTATTTAAATGTAAATTACGTTTCTATTTATTTATTACTTTTTATTTTTCCCTTTTTACCATTTTAAATTTCCATCATAATATATAATTGAGAAATGATGAAAATCTCTATATTCAAATCTGAAGATGATTACCTCATTTCCATTTATAGGAATTACATAATTTTCATTTATAAGAATTAAAAAATTAAATTAATTATTTTCTTTCCCATTCATTGCATTATTATAGATTAATTAATTATTGGACAATTTTACTAATTAAACTTCAAATGGTTTAAAAAATTAAATTAATTATTTTCTTTCCCATTCATTGCATTATTATAGATTATTTAATTATTGGACAATTTTACTAATTAAACTTCAAATGGTTTTCATTATGTATTTTATTGTTTCAAAGATTTCAAAAATATAATTTGTGTGATGGTGTCACAATAAAATTTATAGAAAGTTATTGATTATGATTGTTTTCTAGACTTTATTTTTTTTTTATTCTAAATTTTATCTTTATACTTAGTTATGGTAGTTATTTCCATTATTTTCCATTAATTCAAACATAGTTAATTATGGTATTCTAATCTCTTTTGAGACTTCAATGGCTTTTACTTATGTTTGAAATGGCCATAAGAAGCCTCTCTTTCATTATTTTAATCATCTTTTACATGCATTATTTATATTTCTTCATAATCTTTATGTTAATGGGTTTTGAAAATGAGACATGATGACTTTATGTCAATTGTAATAAAGAAATGAGTTGCATCATACAAGCTAGTAAGGATGAGATATTCCATACATTGTTACAATATTATGGTGAATTCTAATGTGTCATGATAGTGATTTGTAGTATAATTCTAATAAACTAAACTAAAATAACTTGGGCTACTTAATGCAAAATTGAAAAATCAGCAATAATAATAATAAAATATAATTATGTCAATTAACCCAATAGATGTGAGTTTCAATAATACATGATCATAAATATGAGATACTTAATATAATGTAACATTAACAAGGTAAATTATATATTCCGATGCTAATGAGATGTATAAAATAATGTAATACTAATAAATTGGAAAAATAAAAACCCCTAAGCTAGTAAATGCAAACTTGAAAAATTACCAACCATGATAATGAAAAATAATATTATTACAAAATAAACTAGCATATGAAAAGAAAATGTTTAAGGATCATAAGATTAACAACTCTGTGTGAAATTAAGGTTTCACCATAACTAATGCACAACTCTAAACTAGCCTTCATGTCTTATGTTGCTAAATGCCCAACCACCTTAATAGTTTCTTTGTCCATGTCTGAGCTCCAAAAGATACAACCCCATCCACAACCCTTGAGCTCACCTCTCCAAAATTTTGTTCTACTTTTGTGCTGACACCATACCTTGCATTCAAACTGTCAAAGAAACTCTTTCTCCATTAAATTTTTTGGACAACTAACCATTTATAGGAAATTCTTCTTAAAGTCATTCCAAAAATCAAAATTTAGCCTTCACTCCCTCATTCCTAATGGATAATGAATATATTGAGAAAAAAATTAACTACCTACAAAATTCTCTAATTTGTCATTTCAATGAGTTTACACCATGTTCCTTTGAGCTTCACCAATATATTAATTTAACTTGGAAACTTTTGATTTAGGACAATGCTTTATCTAGCTGTGTGAAAAGGGTTTACTCATCATGAAATTTGATTCTACTTAGGTTGCAAATCTCAGCTTGAACTTTGGTTCTTTGTTTTTGGCACCTATTGAACTTGCATGAAACCCAATTTTCTTACATTTAACCCTTATTTAAATACTCTTTTAATAAATCTAATATATTTTTGGTTACTTAATCTTTCTATCTTATTATGATCTTACAAATCTTGAAGTGAAATCAAGAATGGCACTGGGATTTTTTTTTTTTTAAAACCAAAAAAATATAAATACCTACATATAAATATGTGGAAAAATAAACTTCACACAACTTTTTTTAAGAAGTGATTTAACTAAAAACTAATAATTATATTAAAAAAATACCATAAACATATTGTTTTCATGTGTAAATCATATTTTGATAAAAAATGAAACATCTCATTATACTACACTTCTAATCTATATTTCCATATTGATTTCTACCTATAATAATAAAATAATAAAAATATAAAATCATATCCTACGTATAATAATAAAATAATAAAAATACAAACTCATAACAATAATGATATTTACGTATACACAATATTTCTTTATTTACCTACACAATTTAAGTCCAAATTTCTTATATTCATCCCAACCCTTTGAAGTTATAGTCACTAAATAAATTCAAACTTCCACACGCATATAATTTTTTTGCGAAAATATCGTAAACCTATGTGTATGCTTTACATGAAATTCTTCTTCTATCTATATGTTTAAAAAGTTCCCTTTACATTGAATTTATGGAGTTGTCAAAATTATAATATAAGAACTAACATCGTTAGAATAATATTCAATTTTTTTAATCGAGTGAAGTTTTGATCATAACTGATTTCTTTTAATTTTCACTAATAATATAATGTAGGATATAAAATAGTTTAAATAGTATTTAAATTATTCAATAAAATGAGGTTGCATTATAATCAATTTTTGTTTACAACCGTAGTTTTTGGATGTTAATTTTAATTAATGTTTTATATAAATAATGTTTTATTAACTTTTGGGTACTCATATTTCTTTATATTTTATATAAATTAAATGGAATATTGTATTTTATATAAATGATATTTCATTTGATTTATAGGTTATTTTGTATATCCATTTACATACTTTACTTTACTTTTCCGAGGCTTATTTTTCTAAATTGAATTTATTGCTCTTTTTTCTTTTTACTTTTTCTATATAACTTTTTTATAATTTTGTAATTTTAAATTTGAGACAATTTTGAGAAATAAATGATATATTTGTTCTTTTGATATTTATATATTTTCTTATATTATACTCTTTCAAATCATCTTTTTTGTATAGTTTTCAAATATCCTTCAACCCAATTTAGTCTATATTAAAATTTTCTATTATATTTAAAGTTCTCCAATTTACCATTTACGACTAAATACACAAATGTATTTGAAATTTTATCCTATTGATATTCAATGTAATTATAATCCATTTATATAACTAATATTATTTCAAAGTTATTTTTATTATATTCCAAACATCATTGTTAATTTAAGATGGATTTTTATGTAATTTGTCACTCAAATTTGGTATTTTCTAGTCATAAAATTTGGAGAGAAAGGATTTTAGGAATAATTCTTACTTTCATAATTTAACATCTTAATACTTTTAGATCCTATTTGAGACACTAAAATGAATTTTTGGTGTCAAAATTTTACATCAATTAGAATTTGTGCTAGGACATTATGTCTTTTTCAATTTAATTAATGTTGTTGACCATCTTAATACTAAGTGGATCATATGTCAACGCACATTACTCATAAATATGGAATGAGTTAGGCATAGACATTCAACAAGTTTCTAGAGGGTTGAAATATTTAACCCTAATTAAGATTTGAGGTATGAAAAAAACCTAACACTAACTTTAGATGACCATTCAAAGATGCAAAGTACTATGCGTCTAGGAAAGGAAAGGATTCCATTCTTTCTATCTTCTAGTTCATCAAGATGGGATATTAAATAAAAATATAAGAAATATAATGCCTTGTAATAGATTTGTAATAGATATGTACGCTATATTGTTCTTGTAAATTCCATAATAAATTCACCTTTCATTTTATTAGGAAGAAAAAATAAAGCCACAATCCCCATCTTTTGAATAGATTTTCCATATTAAATTTGTAAAGATATATATTATGTTCATTTTATGGATCATATAGTATTTGTTTAGATTTCTTATATTATACTTTAAATTTAATTCAATATTCTATATATAAATATAATAATATTAAATCTTCATATTAAATAAAACCCTATTTAACAAATTTTTTATATAAACTCATAAAAAACTCTTCTACTAAAATATCCCTGACAACTTACCATTAATTTTTTTATATCTTAACTATATCATAAAATTTAAAACTATACCATATATATATTACTATATATATAACATTATACTAGCAATTAAAACTCTACCATATATATTAAAATTATACTAACAACTCTACCATATATATTAACATTATACTAACAATATAACTAGTATTTTAATAAATCTAAATTATATACATCAATGTATACCCTATATGCGCTATTTATGTATATTAGCATTTCCAACCTGATTAGGAACTTCCTCTTTATCAACCTCATGCCCACATCCATATAAAATGAAAGGTTAAAGTTTATATATTTATTTTTTCCTTAGTACATTCGTGACATATTTCTAGGAAGATCCCAAGATCCCTTCAAGTTTCTAACATGCTCTAAAAAGTGTTTCATATTCATTATTAGATTCATAAATATCTGCTTACCAAACTTTATCCTATTTACATATATGTTGGGTCATAAGCGGGTCTTAATTGCTTAGCTTGAATTCAATTTCTTTGAAGCTTTGCCTACTGTAATAATGCCACATTTTATCGTTCTTAGCGAGTGGGCAAACTCCCTTCCCCCAGATTCCAACCCAACACGGTCATCCCATTTTTGGTCAATCCCTTCATTGGTTAAAAAATTATATAGTTTTTATAAGTGGTAATCAAATTTGGTTTAGTAATTAAATATTCAAAATCTTTGGAAAATAAAGATATCTATATAAGATAAATAACTAACATATATAAATGTATGAGTAAGATATAAAATGTCCATTTATATGTTTTTCAATTAATTATAAATTATTGGTTATTACATATTATTAGTCCCTGCCCCTTCGGGCTGGCAGGGACTATAGTAATCGATTTTGGTCGGTCGCATTAGTTTGACACGCTAATCGATAAACTAATTGGAGTTTAAAGCAAAGTTTCTAGAAAGCACATATCAAGCAATACAATATTTTATCTTTTTAACCAATCAACACAATCTCCTTCTTATTTGGCCTGAAACCGAGGTATACATGCTGAAAAGTTAGGACAAAGTTGGGAGAAGTACAAGTAGTTAGAACAGTACTTGACACCTTCATGAAGTAATGCTATCTTTGCATTAGCATTAATTTGCTAACATTTAATGTTAAAGTATATCACTGAGCTAGAACTAGTTTATACGTAGCTGAAGTTGCCACTTGTTGCCATCAGTTACTGCATGTTGCATGCTTCGGTGTCTGCATGTTGATTCGGTGTCTGTCGGTGTCTGCATGTTCTGATTCGGCGATTCAATGTATGGTTTACTGGTAAATAAAAACATGCAGCCTGAGCAAATGTTCGATAGGCCAGGAAACTGAACTACGCCATAAAAACGAGGAGGGCTAAAGCAAGTGCACGCAGCCTGAGAAAATGTTCAATAGGCCAGGAAACTGAACTACGCCATAAAAACGAGGAGGACCGAAGCAAGCACAAGGGCTACCCAAACGCCTGATTTGAAGTTCTTTATTCCATCATTCTGCAATAAGAAAACGGTATCAGCTTTATTAGCTCAAATGACTAATGGTTTGGTGAAGATTTTGTTTTTTGGATAAACTGTTCAATAATTTATTTTTCTAACTAAGCTATACAAATCTTTCGAAAAAGCTACAAATAGTTATATCTAATATGATATAATAAGAATCTGGAAATTCTTATTCGATTTAATAAAAAAAATATTAGTAATGGTGCAAAGTAAGGATAGAGATATTACTGACTGCTGAATCAGAGCCTCGCTTGGCAGAGAAGAAACAGCCTAAGCTACAGACGGGGCCTTGCTTTCCAGCGACGAAACAATGAGAATTCTACTTTGTTTCAGACGCATAAAAACAATTAAGGTATCCTAAGAAATCAGCTACGACTTTAATAATTTTAGAACCACTCATTTATTGTACAGTCTTGCTTGTGTGATTGATCTCCTGGCACAGCTTTCAGCATCATAATTATGCCAGTTCAAGTAGAGAAGTAACTTACAAAAAGGCTTGTAGCTTAAAATATTTTTGGTCTCCTCCAAAATATGTTCGAATGAGTCCACAGAAAACTGTTCCAAGAACTTCTCCTGCAAATATGCCACTTTTGAATTTAGAAATTAAACACATCTAACTGCAATAATGTTCTATTGTTTCCTCAAAAATTTCTATGTAAATCTAAAATAACTTTTTCAAGTGGACAGAAGATTACATAGTATAGAAGCGTAGAAGCAAGAGAATAGAAGAATAAGTCCAAATGGAAGAATATGTTAACCAGCAGCCATGTCAGGAAGGTTCCAGAAAATATATCGAGGAGATGAATATATAGTAAAGCTAGTGTATCACCTCCAACCATCGTTTAAACGTTAAATTTGGGATTCGAATGAGTCCACAACAAATTGTTCCAAGAACTTCTCCTGCAAATATGCCACTTTTGAATTTAGAAATTGAACACATCTAACTGCAATAATTTTCTATTGTTTCCTCCTCAAAAATTTCTATGTAAATCTAAAATGACTTTTTCAAGTGGACAGAAGATTACATAGTATAGAAGCAAGAGAATACGCATAAAAACTTTGTTTCAGACGCATAAAAAATCTAACTCAAAGCGTACCAAGTTATTTTCTCTGTGCTTGCCAATAGGGGTTTTTTTTTACAGTAGAGCGCATTCATTATAACACCTGTATAAAGTAAAACGCAGACCCTAACCAGTAATAACAGACACCATCAGACTCTAGCACAATAAACCCCAACTCTAACACTGTTAAGCTTTTGCTCTGCCCCTACCAACCGTTAAAATAAACTTTAAACATCTTGTTTTAGATAGAAAACTTTTCACAGTTGTTTATCAGGACATCCATTGAAAGTGCAATCTTCTTTCATGCCTTGATAAGCTAGAAAATATGGTACCAGGTATAAAATTATGAATAACAGTACAGAATAATATTAGGAGAGTAGATATCATGAACAAAAATATCACTAACGAATTGCAGACCTGATTAACATCAAAGTGTATTGCAGAGGAAGAATTAGCGATTGCGTGAAGCAGCTCGGTCCTCGAACCCTTGGCTCCTGTGTTTTTCCTGTAGCACTATCCTTAGCTGCCCGTGCTTTCTCTGCTACAGTATCTTTAGCTGCCCGTGCTTTCTCCATAGCTGCATCTTTGGTTTCCTCAGCAAACGTGGAGGCAGGAGGTAGTGTAGTGTGTAGGGGGGAAATGGTGTGCGTCATCATGCTTCAGCCTACCGTAGTGGCAGATGGCTTGCATGCAATGCACGTGGCTGTCACATCTGTTTTGAATGGAAAACATTAGACACTATATTGTCATGCAATAATTGCCCGCCCGAAAAAAGTTTGAAAGATAAATGGGAGCCTACGGATTCAATTACGAGCGCAGGTTATTGCAGAGACACGTTACATTCTTAACTATTTTGTTATAATTTGAAAAAATAATGTGAAATACCTATAACTCTTATACGTATAATGTGGAGTACTTTTATGCCTGAGATCAGGGAGACACTGCTTTACTCTTTGAAATTTTGCTGAGACACGTTACTTTCTAAATTATTATATTATATTCTGATAATAATAAATACATGCGATGCCTATAAATATATAAGCGCTCTTTGTTACTTTTTTCAAATTATTCAATTCATAATTCTTTCGTGGATAAATTGTTTCATTTAGTCAGTATGACCATTTTTTTATTTTTCCAATTTGCAATATTTTTATGAGGCCATTTTTAATCTTTGCTTAGTGAGAGACTATATGTTTCACTGCCTTTGATATTTGATCAGTGGAAAACATAAAATAACATTGATGAAAAATTATCTGATTTTCATTTTTTTGCCAAATTTGATTGATTTGATATGCGTGAATATTGTGTGTTACATTTGATCTTTTAGACTTGGAACACAGGGCATATACTCGTTCTTATTATGATTTCTCTGGCTAAAATGTGTTTGCTAGCACGATCGATGTTACAAAGTGCAATAATGAAAGTTAGTTAGTTTGTTAATCTAAGTGTTAAGAAATATTGATCGTAAAAGGGTTGGGCGGTCAATGTAATGACAAAGACAATTGGAGAATACAAAATAGATCTCGTAATAAGACACTCTCTCCCTTCATGCGGAATATGAAAGTAATCTCTATGTTACATTATTATATAATTTTTTTTAATAAATTCAATAACAAAATAAATAGATACATATTTTAAAATATATAGTATAAAATAATAAATAATAATCAAATAAAATTTAAATTTAAAAATGTTCGTCTCTAAATTTATATTTTTTTTATTTATAAATCCTACAAATTATCCATTGTTTACTCTACTGCTGAAACCATTGCTACCAATGCTGCTCTCTTATACTGGTGATGGTATGTTGGGTCACTATATAGACTTGGCGCTAACTCAACAGAAAAAGGCTATGAATATCAATCTTTTACTAAAAGGACTGGGACTGTGACTTAGTCAACTGAATCCACATCGGGATCTGCACTAAACGGATCTTATTCTCGATCATGACGCACTTTCATAGAGAGGCCCCCACTATTCACTATATCTTTCAACGTTCGCTTCCATCCAATTCCTCATGATACTGTGTACAGTGATCTTTAGCTACTATCGTCGTTCCCTTGTCAAAAGGCATGGAGAGCAATGTATAAGTGAGACACGGATGGATCTAAAATTAACACTCAAACAGGAAAGAAAGGATGATACAGGCTATAATCGAAGCTTTCACTATTACATCTTGAAATTACCTCAAGAGGCTTCTCGAACAGCTGCACCTACAATCGCCTCCGCCTCTGGGCACCTATCGCGGTAGTAATCCACCTTTAACCCATTCTCATTCGTTGCATTCGTTGCGATCACAAGTTAACATTGCCAGTCACTGCATTCGTTGCATTCATTGCTATCACAAGTTAACATTGCCAGTCACTGCATTCGTTGCATTCGTTGCTATCACAAGTTAACATTGCCAGTCACTTGATGTTGGCAGTTTCTGTGCTTCCGGCTGCGTAACCTGCAAAGGATCAGATCGAACCTGCAAAGGATCGCAGGTGGCTTAAATGGCTTTCTGGCTGCTGGTGGCTGGACCAGCTAGGCAGGGACTAGCTGCCATGCAGCCTGTCTTGTTTTATATATGTTTTTGTTATTTATGCTTATAATATTATTTTACGTGAAAAAAATGCAAAATGCTTTATCATTAAAGCATATGAGTAAAAAGTTTTAATTTTCTATTTTTACTTGTAATATTTTTTTTTTCTTTTTAATGTTTTCATAACAAATGATATATGATGATATAAACTTTTAAGCACGAGAAGAATTTTTAAATTTTAATATAATCAAACCATTTTAATTTAATCTTTTTAAAATGTTGAGCTTATAAGATTCCCAAGATTTATTAGTAATAATATTATTTTATAAGATAGGTTACTTATTTAGCTTTGAGCAATGTTGATATATTAATTGGTTAGAGTATTTATTTTTATGATTAGGATGTTTGTAAAGTGATTTTGTGTTGAGAAATGACAATAAGAAAGTTTAGTTTAATTGTTCTTGAATTAAATTGTTAATTAAAAATCGAATTCTATTCTCATAGTAATTTGTAAATAGTTAATTAATTTCAATTGACTTAATTAACTTAGTAATTTCGAGTTGGAAGTCTTTCTGTAGTCATGTATGTGTGATCCCTAAATTTTATGGGTCGATGATGAGTTTATTGGATTTGTAATTAGATAACTCAGTTTAACTGAGTTATGGTCAGTTAAACTAGTTCTAATTGTTGGAGGAACTAGTAGAGGTCTAGTAGTGAGTTGGTGCACTCGTGCATTCTTAGTGCGACTCTAGCTAACTATAGATTCACTCAAGAGAAACTCATGCATGCCAGTTCAGAGAAAGACTGAGTTGAGTCTAGAGTGTAGGGGCAATGTACTATTAGTTGTATGATTTTCTGAATTGTACAAATCATGCATGTAATTAGTTATGGACCTAAGTTTGGATTGCACAGTTTTGGAAGAAGGATTTACCAATCAAATATGGGTTGATCCTCTTAGGAATTGCGCAAGGAAATAGGGGCTTGACAGGCAGAAAAATTGGTTAAGTGTTGGCTAGAGTGAGCTTGTGACGTAGAGAGTTGATTATACTTATGCAAGGACTGTTCTAGTGAGAAAAACCATTGTATTTTCTTCTTGGATTTATGATTAATGTAATATAGATAGTTAGGGTTTTGAGCAGTTTATTTCCCCATAGAAATATTGTGTTATTTGTGATTGATATTCTTTGTCTTGGTGATTATTGTTTTCATCAATCATTATTGGTTTCCACTGTTGAAAGTAAAGTACATTCTTGTCTTGTGTTTTAGAAAATTACATGAGATGTTGAATCTACAAAATATCTACATGGTATAATAGCTAAATATAGTATAGAAGAGGAGATTTCAATTTTGGTTGTGCAGGTGAAATTTGAATTTGCAATTCATACTTTAGAATCAAAAAATGGCTTTTTATGGTTTGAGACTTGAGTATGCCTTGTGAGGTAACTTGAATTATATTGCTTAGAAGGACATGATGGAAGCAATGTTGTAAGACAATGGCATCAAGGAATTCATTGAGCAAGACTTTCCTAAGCCTCCAACATCGGATGCTAATGATCCATCCGAATGGAGAAAGTGTGTGGAAAAGGCAAGAGAGATTATTCTTGAGGGAGTTCAAGACCACATTGTCTCGAGTCTCCATTGCAAGGAAAATCCGTATGCTATGTGGAAGGCATTGACATACCTGTTTATGAATAACAATGGCAATAGGAAGTTGTCATTGAAGGAAAAACTCAGAAAGATCAGGATGGAGAAGGGTGACTCAATTCTGAAATACTTAACCAAGTTCACTCATTGTTGAGATGAGCTTGGAAGTGTTGGGAGTATTGTTGTCTAGGATGACATGGTGAGCCTAGCTCTTCTAAGACTCCCCAAGAGTTGGCACAGTTATCAGGGCTCTTTCAATGGGAGGGAGTATCTGCCAGATTGGGAATGAATGTGGTCAGATTTGATACAGGAAGATATTCAAAGGAGCACCAGGGATGAAACCTCATCAAAGACTGATAATGAGGAAATTGTACCTTAGGAGATAAGGAAAAGAAAGGGAAGGGGAATGCGTCCCATTTCAATCAGATTCTTGTCATGGAGGCAAGAAGAAGGACATATCAAAATTCAAGTGATTTCATTGTCATGAGCTTGGTAAATTTTGCTACAAATTGTCTGCTCAAGAAGTCCAAGAAGAAGTCCTCAGGAGGAGCTATAGGTGACGCTCTTTCCTCACAATTCGGATTGAAATTTACCCTCATAATATGCATGGTGTCACCGATGATGGGTAGTGTATGGTACCTAGACAGTGGAGTTTCTTTCCACATGGTTGGTAACAAGGAGTGCTTTAGCGAATTGGAGGAGAATGATCTCCAGATGCATATTGAGATGGGTGACAACTTGGAGTTATAATGCTACTGGATTGGGTATGGTTACCTTTCAAAGTTATTCAAGTGCTCCTATGACCTTGAGAGATGTTATGTATGTTGCTGGGTTGATGAAAAACTTGGTATTGGTTTGCATGATGGAGGATAGAGGCTATGATGTGATATTTAGGAAGGGAAAGGCATTCCTTGATGACATAGTCACAGGACATGTAAAGAGGATAGGGATTCAGGTGAAGAATCTCTACAAGTTGGAGGTATAAGTTTGTGTTGCCTTGAGAATGAAAGTAGAGAAGGTGTAGAGCTGAGACATCAGTGGGTTGTGGTACAGATGGTTGGGTCACTTGCATCATCGCTTTAGAAATCATGTAGAAAATTTCTACAGTCTTCCCAAAGGTATGCTAGCGCAAGTTGATACATGAAAGGGGTGTACTTTGGGAAAATACACCAAAGCTTCCTTTCACGACAAAGATAGGCAAGCATAGGTGATTCTAGAGTGAGTCCATTCAGATGTGTGTGGACCATTCTCGACAACATCTACAGAAAAATGCAAGTATTATGTTATATTTGATGATGATGTTTCTCGTAAATGCTGTATCTATTTCATGCAAAAGAAAGATCAAACTTTCACAAAGTTTGTGAATTGAAAGAAGTGATCAAGAAAGAGTTTGGAAAGAAGGTTAAAGCTTTCAGGAGTGATAATGGTGGCGAGTATGTCTCAAATGAGTTTAATAACTTATCTGTGAGAAAAGGGATTAAAGGGGAATTCACAACACCCCGTAACCCACAGTAGAATGGGGTGACTCAAAGGAAGAATAGAAGCATTTTAGGGGGAAAAAATGATGTTGCATGGCTAGGGCCTACCACTACACTTATGGGTTGAGGGGTGCAACATAGCTCTTTATTTGTAGAACAGAAGCTCACATCAAATTCTTAGGATGAGTACACCAGAGGAGGCTTTCTCAGGGAAGAGACCAGATGTTGGTCACTTTAGGATTTTTGGGTCATTGGTATATTTCCATGTGACCAAATGTACATGGAAGAAGATTGAGCCAACAACATAGTTAGGGATATTTGTGGGGTACACTGATACACCTCACAACTATTGGGTGTACCTGTCAACCAATAGGATGATTGTGGTTCATAGGGATGTCAGATTAAATGAGGATATGGCCACGCAATGTTCCCTTAAGAGGGAGATTCAACTGCATGCGTTTGAAGATATTTAGGCTCCTAAGGTTGAGGTGCCTCATATTGATGTGGAACACCCACATGCATGGGATCTGGGAGTGGAGACATCCACTTAGGCATAGTCTTCCAGAGATGGGAGAAAGTGCACCAGAGAGGATGATAGTTTATTTCAGGATGTGAGAGAGAATGTGGGAGCACCCACATCACAACACATGCAGAGGAGGTCATCTAAGAGGTACACTAGATACATGGCTCTTATGAGCGAATGTGTTGAGATAGAGCCATCTTCTTTTGAGGAGGCAGTGAAACAACTAGTTTGGGTTGATTCCATGGTGGATGAGTATGACTCCATTATTTGTAATAGTGTTTGGGACGTGTTCCCAAGATAGATAGACAAGTCAGTGGTGAGTTCTTGATGACTTTACAAGGTAGAGCAAGCATCAAATGGTAGTGTGGAGAAACATAAGGCCAGGTTTGTGGCCTGAGGATTTTCTTGTTGGGTTATGTTATATTCTTTCCATGACTAACCCACGTAGTTAATCGGGGGATTAGAGGGGGGTCATAGCCCCCCTTCATTGCGCCGATTGTGTAGCAGGGGGGGTCACAGGGGGTTTGAGGCATACCCGTAACCTCACTTTATGGGGTCTCGGGCAGCGCCCCGAAAAATTTTGGTTTTGGACTCTATGTTAGGATGGGCAGACCCACCTATGGTTTTTTGCATGATTTTGACAAATGTTTTTTGGACGCGATGGTTTTGGTCCATGGTATTGGACATGATGGTTTTCAATCCATGATATTGGATGCTTCGGCATGTATAAATATGTATTATAACATTGAAAGGAACATAATGAAAAATCAAGCTGGTAGTCCCAGTTTTGGGATCCAGGGGAAAATCTCTGTGTATTTGTGTTTTATGTGTTATGGCCTCGCATTGTTTATTTTCTATGTTTTAGAATTTGTATGCAGGTAATTTCTGTACGGGGTTAAAACCTACATTTGGTATCAGAGTAGTTTTGGCTTCAAGGGGACGCCTTTGTTGCTTAGGGGTTTCGCTCGAGCCTGTGGTAGACCTTATTCAATGGGAGATCTATGAGATCAATTCTAGTGGTGAAAGAAGATGGCGACTAGTGGAAAGATAGAGATCGAGAAATTTAATGGTTAGAGTTTTGAGTTGTGGGAACTCAAGATGGAGGATCTATTGGTGGATCAAGATCAGTGGATCGCGGTAGATCTGGATACTAAACCAATGGGAGTGTCTGATGAAGAATGGAAGAAGTTGGATTGGAAGGTAAAGAACACAATACGATTATGTGTCTTAGATTCAGTATTGTTGAATGTATCAGGAGAAGCTATGGCGAAGGCTTTGTGGGACAAGTCAGGGACTTTGTACCAATCTAACTCTGGTGAATAAAATGTTCTTGTAGAAAAAGTTGTATAACCTAAGGATGAAAGATGGAGACTCAAGGATAGATCATCTAAACACATTTAACACTGTAGTAAGTTAGTTAGCATCTGTTGATATTAAAATTTCAGATGAAGATAAGTGCATCAGTTTGTTGTGTTATCTACCATATTCGTGGGATAGTCTGGTTATTGTAATAGGTAGCAATGCGACTGCTTTGCAGTTTGATGAAACAGCCTTAACCTTGCTGACGAAGGAGATGAGACAAAAAATAATGGAGAGCCAGAATGGTGATGCCTTGTCTGTACGAGGATGGTCCCAAAACGGAAACAAAAGTAAGTCATCGAGTGGGAGATCTAAATCTAGAGGGAGATCTAAATCTCCAAGAAAACCTGTAAAGGTAGTGTTCTAGAAATGTAGAAAGGAAGGGCACTACGAAAGGGACTGTAAATCTAAAGCTCCTGATAAAGGAAAGGGGTCTGATGATGCTCCTTCTATAGAGGTGAAAACCACCTTAGATGAATGTGGGGATCTGTACCTGGCTTCCTCAAGTACACATGTAGATCATGAGGTATGGTTGATTGATTGAGGTGCATCCTTTCACTTCACTCCCCATACAGAGTGGTTCTGCGAGTATGAGAAATATGATGGTGGTGATGTCTTCTTGGGGGATGACAAGAAGGCTAGAATCATTGGTTGTGGAAAAGAAAAGTTGAAGCTTCAAGGTGGATGGGTTATAACACTTCCGAGTGTTTTGCATATTCCTGCATTAGCCAAAAATCTGGTTTCTGTTAGCAAGCTAGATGATGCAGGTGTAAAAACATTTTTTGAGAAGGATACCTACAAGATGGTTTGGGGAGCATTTGTATTGATGTGGGGAGTTCAGATTGGAACTTTGTACAAGCTGCAAGGTAGCACGGTTGTTGATGGGTGCAATAGTTCTGTGGTTCCTAAAAGTGGAGTAGAAAATATAGTGGTGTCTGGAGAGAAGACCATGATGTCGCATAAAAGGCTTGGACATATTGGAGAGAAGGGCCTTCAAATACTTCATTGTAAAGGTATGGTAGAAGGTATGAGTAATAGCTCTCTAGATTTTGATTTCTATGAAAATTGTGTATATGGGAAGCAAAATCGGGTGAGTTTCCTGTCTGGTGGTAAGAGGGCGAAACATAAATTATTGCTTGTGCATAGTGATGTGTTTGGACCTGTGAAGATTCCATCACCGCGTAAGCCTGTGTACTATGTATCATTTATAAATGACTTCTCAAGCAATACATGGATATAACTCCTCAAGAAGAAATCTGAAGTCTTTGATAGGTTTAAAGAATTCAAGGCTCTGGTGGAAAACCAAACAGAGAATAAGATAAAGGTGTTGAGGATAGATAACAGTGGAGAATTTTGCAATAAGGAATTTGAAGAATTCTATAAGAAGTGTGGTATAGCACAGCAGAAGACCACTCCATATACACCTCGACAAAATGGAGTTGAAGATAGAATGAATAAGACATTGATGGAAAGGGAAAGAAGCATGCTCAGTAGTGTTGGGTTAGGACAAGAATTCTGGGCAGAGGTGGTGCAGACAACAATTTACCTGGTCAACAGATCACCTTCATCAGCGTTGGAGGATAAGACTCCACAAGATGTATGGACTAGTAAGAAACCCTCTCTTTCACATCTGAGGGTATTTGGATGTGATGCATATGTACATGTTCCAAAGGAGAAATGAACCAAGTTGGATAGTAAATCTAAAAAGATCATCTTTATTGGGTATAAGGATGGTTTAAAGGGTTATAAGCTTTGGAACCCAGTCACACGGAAGGTTATGTACAGCCGAGATGTGGTGTTTAGAGAGGTAAAAGATGTTATTAAACATGAAGTCCAACCAAAGGAACTTGAGAAGATAGAGTTTGAGCTTAAGGAGGAAGAATCCGACTCTTCAGTAGAGGAGGAATCGGAAGATGAAGAGCCACAAACTCTGGGTGTGAGAAGATCAATTTGAGAAAGAAGGCAGCCAGAAAGGTACAACCCATCTGCATTTTGTTCAAATTTTTCTTTATCTATTACTCACGATGATCCCAGAACTGTGAAGGAAGTAGTATATTCAGAGGATGGCAAACTCTGGAAAGAGACCATGGTTGATGAAATGGTATCTTTGCACAAAAAATGAGGCCTGGGATCTGGTGGAGTTTCTAGCTGGAAGGAAACCCATTGGCAGCAAATGGGTGTTCAAGAAGAAGACAAATGTAGAAGGAAAGGTAGAGAAATACAAAGCTTGGTTTGTAGCAAAAGGTTATTTCCAGGTGCCAGGAATTGATTTTGGTGATATTTTTTCTCTTGTTTCCAAGGTAACCTCTATTAGATTACTTTTATCTATTGTTGCTGCTTTTGATTTTGAGGTAGAACAGATGGATGTGGAGACAAAATTTCTTCATGGGGATCTAGAAGAGGAAATATACATGAAGCAAGAAGGGTAAGAAATAACTGGTATGCAAATTAAAGAAGTCTCTGTATGGGTTAAAATAGTCACGAAGGATGTTGTATCAGAAATTTGATACATTTATACAGGGACTTGACTTCACCAGAAGCAAAGCAGATCACTGTGTGTATTTTAAATTAATTGGTGACTGTGTTATTTATCTGGTCTTGTATGTGGATGATATGTTACGGCTTAGAAATTGCAAAGAAATTATCCAAGATTTGAAGACCCAATTGTCCAAATTCGACATGAAAGATCTTAGTGCTGCAAACTATATTTTGGGCATGGAAATTAAAAGAGATTGGGCAAAGAGGAAGCTCTCGTTAAACTAGAGGAAGTATGTCGAGACAATACTGCAGAGGTTTAATATGCAGGATAATAAACTGGTGAAGGTTCCTATTCCTATAGGTGTGAGGTTATTTGCTGAATAGTGTTCAAGACATGAGAAGAGCAAGATGACATGTCCCTTGTTCCATATGTAAGTGCAGTCGGTAGCCTGATGTATGCAATGGTCTGTACTAGACCATAAATAGCACGTGCAGTGGGAGTATTGAGCAGGTTCATGTCAAAACAAGGCAAGGAGCACTAGACAACAATGAAGCATGTTTTTAGGTATTTGCATGGCACTAGTGATTATGGTTTGTGCTACCAAGGAAGATCAGGATTGGATAGAATGTTGGATATTCATGGCTTTGTTGATGCAGACTGGTTTGGAGATTTGGATTAGAGAAGATCTACAAGTGGGTATGTGTTTAACCTATTTGGAGGTGTAGTGAGTTGGATGAGTAAGAAACAATCTGTAGTTGCATTATCAACTACAGAGATAGAATACATGGCAGCCACTCATGCAAGCAAGGAAGAAGTTCGGTTGTAGAGATTGTGTTTAACTATGGGGCTGGTACAGGGATCTATAAGGATAAACTGTGATAGCCAAAGTGAAATTTTCTTGGCAAAGAAACCCGCATATCATTCAAAGACAAAGCACATTAATGTTCAGTATCACTTTGTGAGGGATATGATAGAAGACAAAAAGGTGTTGCTAGTAAAGATGGACACTTTGAAGAATATTGCAGATGCATTGACAAAATCTGTGAGCTCTGAGAAGTTCTCTTGGTGTAGAGAGACAATGGGCATTTTAGGGTTGGAAAGATGACTAATTTCTCTTGTGGCCTCTTGTGGAAAGAAAACAACAAGTGGGAGAATGTTGGGTTGTGTTATATTCTTTCCATGACTAGCCCATGTAGTTAACTGAGGAGTTAGAGGGGGGGCAGAGCCCCCCTTCGTTGCATCGATTGTGTAGCAGGGAGGGTCACAAGGGGTTTGAGGCATACTTGTAACCCCACTTTATGGGGTCTGGGGCAGCGCCCCAGAAAATTTTGGTTTTGGACTCTATATTAGGATGGATGGACCCACCTATGGTTTTGTACATGATTTTCGCACATGTTTCAGTCCATGGTGTTGGACGCATTGGCATGTATAAATATGTATTATAACATTGAAAGTAACATAATGAAAATCAAGCTGGTAGTCCTAATTTTTGGATCTAGGGGAAAATCTTTATGTATATTTGTTTTATGTGTTATGCTCTCGCATTATTTATTTTCTGTGTTTTAGAATTCGTATGAAGGTAATTTTTGTACTGGGTTAAAACCTACATTTCTTAGGTAGAAGGGATTGACTACGATGAGGCCTTTCTTCCTGTTGCAAGGTACTCATTAATCAGATTCATTTTGGCACTGTCATCACAGATGGGGAAGATACATCATATGGATATAAAGACAACATTCCTTATTGGAAATATTGATGAGGAGGTGTACATTGAGAAACCTAAAGGTTTTGAGACCTTTGACCATGAGTCACGTGTGTGCTGACTGAAGCGAGCATTGTATGGGTTAAAGCAAGCACCCCGTGCTTCGTACACCAGGATCGATAACTACTTCATCGGGTTGGGCTTCACCAAAAGTGAAGCTGATGTGAACCTATACCATATTGTGGTGGAAGATAAATTATTGATTATTGTTTTATATGTCGATGATTTGATTCTAACAGGTGATGCTAAGCTAATCAAGTCTTGCCAAGAGGATCTTGCAAGAGAGTTCTAAATGAAGGACTTGGGGATCATGCACTACTTTCTAGGCATGGAAATATGGCAAGGTGATGGGGAACATTTTGTTTCTCAGGGAAAGAGACTCCTCTAGCAGATAAATAAAGGAAGGAGGATTATAGTTGAGGGGAAGTAGTGGAAGCTACTATTTATAGGTAGCTTGTGGGTTTACTCATGTATTTGGTGAACACACACCTAAACATGTGCTATGTAGTTAACCAACTTAGTCAAGCATTGGTTAAGCTGCGCAAGCTGTATTGGAAGGCAACCAAGCATGTGTTGAGATACCTCATATGGGCTACTCAGTATGGATTTTGGTAAAGACGAATAAAGGAAGTGAAGCTTCAAGGCTTCACTGATGCATATTGGGAAGGGAGTCCATCTGATAGGAAGAGCACATTAGGAGGGATCTTCAGTATTGGGTTAGCAACTATTTCTTGGTACAACAAGAAACAAAGATAATTTGCACTTAGTTCAGAAAAGGTAGAGTACATGGCTTCTATTCAAGCAGCTTGTGAGGCTATCTCGATTAGGAATATTCTGATTGGTTAGTTTGGTTAATAGATGGATCCAACTGTGATTTACTATGATAATTAGAGTTGTATCAAACTCTCTAAAAACATAGTTTTTCATGATTGGTCCAAGCATATTGATATCCGGTATCATCTTTGAGATTATGTACAAAAGCGGATTATGTTGTTGGAGTACATTCCCATAGATGAGCAGGATGCTAATATTTTGACAAAGGCATTGTCAAGATGTAAATTTGACTTTCACAGTGATAGGACTGGGGTAGATGATAATCACTTTCTTGTTGACAGGGAGTGCTGAGAAATGGAAATAAGAAATTCCAGTTTAATTTGCCTTGAATTAAACTGTTAATTAAAAATTGAATTATATTATCATAGCAACTTGTAAATAGTTAATTAAGTTTAACTGACTTAATTAAATTAGGAATTCCGAGTTGGAAGTATTTTTGTAGTCATGTATGTGTGATCCCTAAATTTAGGGGGTCCATGATGAGTTTATTGGGGTTGTAATTAGATAACTCGTGTTGACTGAGCTATGGTGAGTTAAACTAGTTCTAACTATTGGAGGAACTAGTAGAGGTCTGGTAATGAGTTGTTGCACTAGTGCATCCTTAGTGCTACTCTAGCTAACTAGATATTCACTCAGGAGAAACTCATGCATGCTAGTTCAGAGAAAGACCTAATTGAGTCTTGAGTGTAGGGACAATGTACTGTCAGCTATATGTTTTTCTAAGTTCTATAGATCATGCATACAATTAGTTGTGGACCTAAGTTTGGATTGCACAGTTTTTGAAGAAGGATTTCCCAATTAAATATGGCTAGATCCTCTTAGGAATTACGCAAGGAAATAAGGGCTTGGAAGGTAGTAGAATTGGCTAAGTGTTGGTTAGAGCGGGTTTGTGAGGTAAAGAGTTTATTATAATTATGTAGGGATTGTTCTAATGAGAAAAAACATTGTATTTTCTTCTTGGATTTTTGATTAATACAATATAGATAGTCGGGGTTTTGAGTAATTGATTTCCCTAGAGACATATTGTTTTATTTATGATTGATATTCTTCCTCTTGCTGATTATTGCTTTCATCAATCATTATTTGTTTCGACTATTGAAAGTAGAGTAGATTCTTGTCTTGTGTTTTAAAAAAGTACATGATTTGTTGAATCTACAGAAATATCTAGACTTTGTAGGATGACTTTCTCTTATTTTCCTTGTAGCATTTTGTTGATTTATTTTTGGTATTTTTTTCATGCCTTTGTGTGTTTCTTTATTGATTGAGAACTTTTATTAGTAGTCACAGGTGGAGTTTCTATCATTTGTACTCCAAAATTTAAGTATGTATTTACTTCAACTAGGTTGCTCCTTTCTCTACAACTTGTATATCCATACTTAAAGGATTTGATGCTCCCCTCTCAATAAGTTATTATAACTTTCTTTCGAGTGGTTTCTTTTTGCCTTTTAACTTTTTTGTCTGCGTGATCAAGTCTTGACTATGATTTTTGAGTGGGAAATTTATTCATTTTTTAATGAGATAATTTTTTCATTTTCCTTCTACATCTTTGATATTGACCTTTATTTTTCTTGAATGATTACTTTTTGATACATCTTTAAGGCCTTCTAGTGTCATTGAATCTAGCTCTGAGATATTCTCCTATAATGTTATCTCTTTCTTCCTAAAGGCAAATGTTCAAAACTCCCTCTTCATGTTTAAAATAAAATTCCCCACTACTTCCATCTAGGACAATCCTAGAATGATCTCACTATCATCAAAAAATAAATATAAATATTTAATAGTGAATTGCAAGAAAAAAGTGTAGTTTCTAATGCTCATTTGTAAATATTTTATGTCATATTTGTAAAGTTTTTCATCCTACAAATTTATATTTTCAATTATATTTGATTCAAGAATAGCTAAATAATTAACACATTCATTACTAATATAATTATTATCCATAATAAAAATAATATTTTTGTTTTACAAATATTCATTTCAATGTAACTAACAAATAAATATTGAGATTTTAAAAATTATTTATTTTTCTTCCATTTTAGCAAAACTACGTAGTAAATTTCACTTCAAGTAGGTTTTTAATTTTTCCTTTTTAATACCTTCATGAGTATTTTCAAAAGCCTTGTATTAAATAATGTCTTTATTGGTTTCTCCGGTTTAAATATCCCCTTTCACTTTTAATGTTAACATGTTTTAGGGTTTAAATGATCAATAATTTAATAACCTTTTCACTTTTTATTTCCTTTTCATTCATTTATGAAATGATTATAACCTTTTCATTTGATGAGGAGAAGGCCATACGATGTTCCCTTGAGAGGGAGCTTTAGCTACATGCGGTTGAGGAGATTTTACCTCCTAAGGTTAAGGAGCCTTAGATTCATGTGGAGTAGTCTTAGATTCAAGAGAGATCAAAATGAAGGACTTGGGGCTCATGCACTACTTTATGGGCATGTAAGTATGGCAAGGTGATGGGGAATGTTTTGTCTCTTAGGGAAAGTATGCCAATGCGATACTAGAAATTTTCCACATGGAGAGAAATAAACCCATGGTGATGCCTCTAATAGGTAACTAGAGGAAGGAGGATGCTACTTCGGGTCAAGTAGTGGAAGCTACTATTTATAGGAAGCTTGTGGGTTCACTCATGTATTTGGTGAACACACGACCATACATGTCCTAAGTAGTTAACCAACTTAGTCAAGTGATGGTTAAGCTGATCAAGTTGTATTGGAAGGAAACCAAGCATTTGTTGAGATACCTTAGAGACACTACTTAGTGTTGATTGTGGTATAGATTTGCAGAGGGAGTGAAGCTTTAAGGCTTCATTGATGCAGATTGGGAAGGGAGTCCATCTCACAGGAAGAGTACATATGTAGGGATCATCAGTATTGGGTCAGTAAATGTTTCTTGGCACAACAGGAAATGGAGATCAATTGCACTCAGTTCAGGAAAGGCAGAGTACATGGCGACTAGTCAAGAAACTTCTGAGGCTATCTAGACGAGGAAGATTTTGGTTGGTTTGTTTGGTCAGCAGATAGATTCAACTGTGATTTATTGTGATAATCAAAGTTGTATAAAACTTTTTGAAAATCCAGTTTTTCATGATTGATCCAAGCTTACTAATATCCAGTATCATCATCTTCGAGATTGTGTACAAAGCTAGATTATGTTGTTAGAGTACATTCCCATAGAGGAGTAGGATGCTGATATTTTGACAAAGGCATTGTGAAGATGTAAATGTGAATTTCAAAGAGAAAGGATCGGGGTAGCTGATAATCCCTTTCCTTTTGAGAGGGAGTGTTCAGAAATGGCAACATGAAATTCCAGTTTAATTTGTCCTTGAATTAAATTGTGAATTAAAAATCGAATTCTATTCTCATGGTAACTTGTAAATAGTTAATTATGTTTAGTTGAATTAATTAACTTACGAATTTCAAGTTGGAAGTATTTCTATAGACATGTATGTGTGATCCCTAAATTTTAGGGGCCCAGGATGAGTTTATTGGAGTTGTAATTATATAACTTAGTTTGACTAAGTTATGGTCATTTAAACTAGTTCTAACCATTGGAGGAACTAATAAAGGTCTAGTAGTGAGTTGGATTCCGTAGTTTCGGAAGAAGGATTTCCTAATTAAATATGGGTTGATCCTCTTAGGAATGGTGCAAGGAAATAGGGTCTTGGCAGGCATCATAATTGGCTAAATGTTGGTTAGAGCGGGTCTCTGAGGGAGAGAGTTGGTTATACATATGTAGGGATTGTTTTAGTGAGAACAAGCATTATATTTTCTTCTTGGATTTTTGATTAATGCAATATAGGTAATCATGGTTTTAAGTAGTTGCTTTCCCCAGAGAAAATTGCACTAGATGCAATTGATATTCTTCCTCTTGATGATTATTTTTTTTCATCGATCATTATTGGTTTCCCCGGTTGAAAGTAGAGTAGATTATTGTCTTGTGTTTTAGAAAATTATATGAGATGTTGAATCTACAGAAATATCAACACTCTGTAGGATGACTTTCTCTTATTTTCCTTATAGCTTTTTCTTGATTTATTTTTGGCATATATATATTTTTTACGCCTTTGTGTTGCTTTATTGCTTCAATAATTTTTATTATTAGTCATAGGTGGAGTATCTATCATTTGTACTCCAAAATTTGAGTATATATTTACTTCAACTAGGTTGTTCCTTTCTCCACAACTTGTATATCCATACTTAAAGGATTTGATGCTTCCCTCTCGGTAAGTTATTCTAACTTTATTTCGAGTGGTTTCTTTTTGCCTTTTAACCTTTCTGTCAATGTGATCAAATCTTGACTATGATTTTTGAGTGGGAAATTTCTTCATTTTTTAATGAGATAATTTTTTCCTTTTCCTTCTACATCTTTGATATTGACCTTTATTTTTCTTGAGTGATTACTTTTTGATATATCTTTAAGTCCTTCTAATGTTATTGAATCTATCTTTGAGATATTTTTCTATAATGTAATATTTTTCTTCTTAAAGGAAAATGTTGAAAACTTCCTCTTCATGTTTAAAATAAAATTCCCTAGTACTTCCATCTAGGATAATCCTAAAACTATCTCACTATCATCACAAAATAAATTTGAAGATTTAATAGTGAATTGCAAGATACAAATATAGTATCCAATGATCATATGTAAATATTTTATGTCATATTTTCTAAAAATTTTCATCCTACAAACTTATATTTTCAATTATATTTGATTCAAGAATAGCTAAATGATTAGTACATTCAATACTAATATAATTATTATCCATAATAAAATAATATTTTTTAGATCCATACTTAAAGGATTTGATGCTTCCCTTTCCATAAGTTATTCTAACTTGCTTTCAAGTGGTTTCTTTTTTTCCTTTCAACTTTTTTTATCGATGTGATTAGTGTTGACTATGATTTTTGAGTGGGAAATTTATTCATTTTTTAATGAGATAATTTTGTCATTTTGCACCTACATCTTTGATATTGACCTTTATTTTTCTTGAATCATTACTTTTTAATATATCTTTAAGGCCTTATAGTGTTATTGAATCTAGCTTTGAGAAATTTTCCAATATGTAATCTTTTTCTTCTTAAAGGAAAATGTTCAAAACTTCCTTTTCCTGTTTAAAATAAAATTCCCTAATACTTCTATCTAGGATAATCCTAAAACTATCTCACTATCATTACAGGATAAAAATATAATATCCAATACTTCAATGTAAATATTTTATATCATATTTATAAAAAAATTTCATCCTACAAATTTATATTTTCAATTATATTTAATTCAAGAATAACTGAATGATTAACACATTCAATACTAATATATTTATTATCGATAATAAAAATAATATTTTTTTTACAAATATTCATTTGAATGTAAAAAACAAATGAAACATTGAAATTTTAAAAATGATTTATTTTTCATCCATTGTAGCAAAATTCTGTAATATTTCACTCTAATTAGGTTTTTTATTTTTCCTTTTTAATACTTTCCTCGGTATTTTCAAAAGCCTCGTATTAAATAATATTTGTTTGGCTTCTCTCTCTTAAATACCCCTTTCACTTTTCATGCTAATACATTTTATGGTTTAAATAACCAATAATCTAATAACCTTTCACTTTTTATTTCCTTTTCATTTATTTATCAAATAATTATAACCTTTTTATTTCCTTTTCATTCATTTATCAAATGATTATAACCTTATCCCAACTTGAGGTTACATTGGTGATATTACGAATCAATTAAAGTTGGATTTGATTGTGACTATAAGCCGAATATTATTTCCTCGCATCAGATTTGCTTTAATGAACTCGGGAACATATTTAATGGCGATTTTATTCCCACTTACTATGGGAAATAATATCTTACTGTAACACGCCAGAAAAAAAAATAAATATTTGATGAGTGTAAAATCCACACGGAAAATCAAAGTGGGTGGGTATGAGATGAATGAAATCAGTATATGGAGTGAGGCGATTGCAATTACGTCAATTCTGAATTAATATTTCTTACCGTATGTTTTTTCCCGGGATAAAAACTTGTAATTTTATTAATACATTTTGGTTCGAATTTTTTATATCTTTTTACTTTAAAACGGATTTGTCTTAGATTAAAAAAAAAATTAAAAAAAAAAATTAATTTTTTAAAAGTTATTGTATTAATTTTATAAACAAGTTAGTCTCTTTACTTTTTAACAAAAGAAAACGCATAACAAATTCTTAAAAGCAGTTATATTAAAAAATCAAACTATGGCTTTCTAAATCTATTCATTTAAATTCAAAGGTAGGGTGGTGTAAAGGTTATATTTTGTAGTTTTTTTGATAATGATGATGGTTAACGTCCACTGAGACCAAATAATGATCTATTGGACCTAAAAAGACAAATTATTTATTTTGATTTAAGATTTTATTCCTATGCTCAAAAAGCTTGGAGAGAAGCCTCCCGAGCTCACTATAATTTTGGCATTGTAAAAGGCTAGGAAGGTCAGTGTTGTAACAAAGGTTGTGAAATTGAGATCTAATGTGGTTGTATGCAGGGCACTCTAAGAGGAAGTGGTTTTCATCCTCGATGCTCCTATTCTCACAAATATGGCAGATCCTTTCTATCCATGGTGTTTTAGGAACTACCCAGCGGCCAGTTTCACTATGGAGCTCATGAGAATTCGTTCTAATCTTTGCTATGTTAATTTTCTTTTTTGAGCTAGTTAGAATAGAGAGATACTTTTGATCTTCAAGGGTGGGGTTGATGACCTTCTTATAATAACTTAATTTTCTTTTAGACGCTATAATTTCACTAAATAAAAATATTTATATAATATATTAGAATATGGAAATATCACTTACATATTAAATTAAAAAACACCACTCAATACAATAAAACCTATATCTAAATACAAATATTAACCCAATACAAATAAATAAATAAAACCTATATTTAAATACAAATATTAACCCTAAATAGGCCTAACATCAACTCATTAAATAGACACCATACATGCATAACCCAAGGATTGACCTCACCTAGAGGGAACATCAACCCATTAAATGAAAACCATTTATGCATAACACCACGATCATGATAGTGAATATAATTACTTAAAAAATTTCCAACCTTTAATGGAAGAGGCATTTTCACATTGTTAAGAATAATGAGATGAAATATACTTATTTATTTATTTATTTTTTGTAGGGACACTTATGGATTTCGAATATATCATAGAAAATCCAAATTTCCTTAGGAAGAAATCTTTTTGATTCAAATGTCCACATGTTTATATTTTATTGGAATTAATTTTTTAGTGATAAATTTGTTTTTTTGAAGTGGAAGAGTTTGATGTGTTTATTATAAGTTTTTTGTGAGATTTTATGAAAGACGGTTATGGTAATATGTTAACATCAATTTTTTGACATTGTTTTTTGTGAAATTATGACAATATGTTAACATCAATTTCTTAACATTATCTTTTCAGTGAAAAAACTATTAGAAAATTTGATCGGTTCATTATTAATTAAAAAAAAAAAATTGAATTACTAGAGACAAAAAGACAAATAATTCCATAAACTACTTTTAATCTCCTAAACATTAAAATATCATTCATAAAGCAAGTACTAAACTAAAAATATGGGACCAGATTTCCACGTGGCTTGCTTTTTTGGGTTATTAAATGTATGGGACCTAAATTAGAAAACATTATTACTCCTTAATTTCTTTGATGGACTATGTGAAATTTTATTATAAACCAGTTTTCTTTGATTTTAAGTGGACCTTGTTGGGATACCTGACCTGTTTTTTTTTATACTAAAGTGTCGATTATTATGAGGGCACGTTGTTAATGCTTATCAACAAAGGAGACCATTTATTATTCAAAATTTATTTAAAAAATAAAATAAAACTTTTGCTCAATAATGGAGTGGAACTTTTTGGAAAATCTTTGTGTATTCTATCTCCAAATTCTTTGTGGACAACCTCCTGAAACAAAATATTTTCCATTTTCCTTTTTAATAAATATTAGTATAAATAATATTTCGAAGTTATGAAAAATATCTTGTGTTTTTTTGTATTTTTAAAATTATATATATATTAAAGTTATGCACTTTATATTACTTTTGAAAAGAGTATGATAATAAAAAAATTATTTTGTTGGATTAGTAGTTTGTTATTTGGGAACTAGATTGATAGTATAGGTTTAAAATTTTAACATTGCATATCGTATAAGCTGTAAGTTTATTAGTTAAACTGTTTTTTTTTTTTAAAAAATGCTATATCAAAAATTGGTGGTCATAGTTATAACAATGCCATAATAAAAGACTGTAATAAATAATTTGGTTCACTTGTAATGGTGGAGGAGGATAATTATCTTCATCAGAGGAGGTGTAGGCAAGGTTTGCCAATTTTTTGGCCAACACATAAACCTTTTTGCCTAGCGTCTCCACTTTGTCCATCACATTTGCCATATAGACAATAGTTTCTTGCTTTGTCTTTGAATGATTTGTGAGGAATCTTTCCATGAGAGTTTTGATGTGCTAGAACAAATTTATTGTTTGCATATAGGAAGTCCATTGAGCTTGAGTAGAATTACCAATATCAAGTACCCATTTCTTGGTGTCTGTCAACTTGGTGTTCCAGGATGAATATGTGGGTCTAAAAAACTTCCTCCTCAACCTCAAAGATCATTTTATGAACTTCTTTAATATAACTTCCATGAGTATAGAATGACGAGCGACAACTTGTGCTCAAGGATGAGAAGATTAGAGGAATTGAGGTTCAAGAACAAAAAGGAGGGATGGCTTTGCCTCTTGTGGCTCCTCTATGGCCAGAGGAGACATGTCATTGTGGTATAATGAGGGGAGAAGGGAGGTGGAAGAAATGAGAATCGAAGATTAAGGGAGTGAAGAAGAAGCCAAAACCTAGGGGAGAGCACCAAATGGAGTTTGGGGAACACCCATCGAAATTACAAGCCCAACATAGGAAAAGGTTACCATGATGGATTCTTTAAATTAATAGAGTATGCCTTGAACTGTCATAGAAAAATAGGGAAATGAAAGAGTTAAAAATAGACCGAGTTGAGGAATCGGGATTGGGGGAAGCTAAGAAAAATAGCCCAAGAACTACAAGCAAACCTAGAGAAGGGAAGAAAAACCATTATCCAATATGAAATTGCCTCATGTAGAGGATAGTAACAAAGAAAATTGAAATTTTAAGTCTAGTGAACAAAAAAAGTACCACCAAATCAAACCTTAGATGCAATCTTTGTGTAATCCTTATGCCAAAGAAAACAAGCCTAGAAATTTCCACCTTCCAACTGTGAACCATGACTAAGCCCAAGAGCAGGGGCATTATTGCTTAGAATTCAGCATCAGGATGTCGACCTAACACTCATATATAACTAGAACGCAGGGTGTATAAACAACTCACAAAAGCACTAGTATAATTAGAGATAAATTTCTCTTAACAAATTGTGAGTTAAAGGAATGTTGCATAAAAACCCAACATACTTAGGAAATTGGTAAACCAGAGACCATAATATATTGTTGAACTCAACTTCAGTTCTTCTTGACCACCCTTTGTGATGATATGCCACACACATCACATAAATCTCCATAATTATGTTTGGAACCATCTTGAAGGTGGGCTATAGGATGGATTGGGCTTCCCAAATATCCCACGCATCAAACTCCATCATTCCAAAAACCTCCCATAATCCAACCTCAAGCATCCTTAGACGCATTGGCACCTTCATGCATGTAGCCTACCAAGTGGGCTTTGTATTTCCATCCTTCATTAACCTTTCGACAATCATCTCAAGATAGAGGTAGATTCCCATAGTTGGACACCCTTCATGGGGGATTTAGATTTTTGAAATTGAAGTGTGTTAGTTACTTCTATTTTAAAATTGGATTTTTTTGTATCCTAGAGGAACCCAACAGCTTGCCTAACACGTAGCTACCAGTAAACCTTTGGGGGCCCATGACCTGTCCTCATCTCAGTAAACCAGGTCACAACTGGGGGGATTTGAAGCTTGGATCTCTTAGTTTTTTGAGGACACACATCACTTCAATCGCCAGTTGAGCTGCCGCCCTAGGACTAAAATTGGAAAATTTTATATTTAAAATTATTTAATTTTTGAAAGAAATATATTAATTATATTTTTTAGATATTTTATTTAATATTTTTAAAATGGGTCAAAGGTTTTGGGATAGATGGTGATCGGGTGCTCTTGTTAAGGCACTCCTTGATGTGAAGTCACCAGTTCATTCCACTCCCCGATTCGGGGTGGGAGATATTGGACATGATGAAGATGAGTTTATGCCAAGCTTACAAAAAAAATAAAAATGAAATTGGTTAGTTATTATATATATAATATTATATATTATATCTATATATATATATATCTATATATTATATATAATATTATATTATATATATATATATATATATTTATAAGTTAAAGACTTTGTATTACATAAAAATATATAGTTACATCGTTGTGGAATTCAAGCCATAAACCCTCTGATTTTGCAAGGAGATCATAGAGGGTGTGAGACCAACATATATTAAAAAATGTCAAAAGGAGTTGGTTGGAGCCTAATGAACAGGTAACATAGAACTTAATAGTAAGGAGAACACATAATTGTTGGAATAATAAACCAGAAAAATGACAAAACTAAAAGGAGGCAAAATCAGAATGCTTGCTCAGGGTGGCTTCTTCAGCTCATGTTCCTCTTCCTCAATGGACATGGAGCTGTAGTAGTCACCATCATCATGATGGGGGCTTTATTTAGGCTTAACATCGTTGTTGACTCTTGGACGCTTTGCAGGAGGCATTGCTGGAGAGGAAGACTTGCTATATGAGGTGCTAACGAGGATGGAGGGTTGGCCCAAGAGGTGCTAACGACGATGGGATATAAAGTACCACACCTAGTGAAGATGAGAGTGCTGCTGACGAAGATGATGGGTATAGGTTGATGCCGAGGGAGTTGGTCATGCCACTGAGAGCCATCTTGAGATCTAGTATGAAGCGATCCAAGTAGAGAATGCAAGCCTGCATCACCAACATTGATCTAGGTGGATATTGGTGGCCACTCACCTATTCCACTTGGATCCCCACCATTGTTTCTTTTCAGTTTTCTTAATTGTAGCACAATTTACTATTTTTGGCAGTTTTTTGGGTCCTAAACTTCTGGGGTCGTTTTTAGGGATTAAAAGGCATTTTTAGGGAAAATAGAGAGATCGGAAAAGTCCCAAACCATTTTACTTTTTCACTTTCGGCCTCCTCTTTGAGATCTTTGAAATGGGGTATTATGTAGCCAAACAAAGATCGTAAGCCAAAGTTACGACCCTGGGAAGTTGATGTACCAATTTACCCAAATGAGGCCCACAATTTTTCGCTTCATCTCCTAGGGTTAGGTTTTTGGTTGTTTAGGGTTTTCCATTGTTTCTCAATAATAAATAGGCCTTTGAGCCTCATTGTAACACAGTTTAGAGGCATGTAACCGCCACGTCTCTTCTCAGAGATAAGATACCATCACCTAAACTAGTTTATTTCCATTTATTTATGTAAGAATATTTTAGTTCTTTGATATTAATTAAATGAAGTTTTATTTCTGTTGCATCTTTGTGTTTATGTGTATATCTGTATTTTTTTGCATTCCTCCATAAGTCCAGATCAGTGGTTTTATCACTTAGATTTTTTCCTTAGAAGTTATCAAAGAAGGAATAGTCCGAGGTAACCACAAACCTAATCTTTTAGACTCGGGTTCTAGCCAACCTAAGTCCAGAGAGGGCTCTCTCTTTATAATTTAACTTTGTTTTGAATAAGGTTTATAAGCTAGTTATTAGTGTTCATGATTGTTTTGTTTTGGTTGGATGGTGGAATTAAGAAAACAGATGGTCAGAGCAAATATTTAGGCCATTGGGCTATGGATTCAATCAAGAAAGGTTTAACTGGATTTGATCTATCACTAAGGTAAGAGTCTATAGGGCAGGCTAGCACAACAAAAGCAAATCTGCAGGTTTAAATGGATGAGGTAGTCCTAACCAGGGCAAAGGGAAATGAAGGATCCCTAACCGGGATTAAGATGAAGAAAGGAAGGATGATCAGTAGCAAAGGGAAATGAAGAATCCTTTACTATGGACCAAAGGGGGGGTAAACTACGGAAGTAAGGGAGCAATTAAGAATTCCCATACCAAGGAAATTTAGTAGAAAACATAAAGAAAGCAAACAGTTAAAACAGAGAGAACTTAAGCTAATTCTGATGATATCATTCCTTGTTTACTTTTAAGATTTCGTAAGAGACACATGAATATTTATAACATGGAAAGAAAACAAAATTTAAACATAAAGAGATAATACTTATTTGTTCCAACTGTGCACAAGAATCTAGTGAAATGTCCTCATCTTTAGTTTATATCCAACAAAACCAGTCCAGTCTTGAGTACAATAGCTCCTTAGCTCAAACTAAAATGTCTACAAAAATGTGTTTTAATCCCCACCAATTACTTCAATTTGTGAAGTATTTATACAAAAATTGATACAAAATATCTCATAACCATATGAGATTTATTCTAGGAAACATAAAATATTTTCAACATGAAGACAGAGACAGATGGAGAACTGTTTTCTTGTTGTCCCTTTTATTGTGATTGTGCTGGCTATTGTAATTCGGATTTGGCTCTTTCAGTTGCTTTGTAGTTATGTGTTGGAATCACTTTCTATCTTCAACCTATTGATACTCTTTACCTGTTCTGCTTTGACCCTGTATTACTTGTTTTACTTGGTAGCTATGTTTTACCATGTAGATTTACTGCAATAACTTTATATTAAATATGTAAGTTTTGTTCACCATTCACTGTCAGGTAATTTTATCCTTATCATTTTCCTGTACATCTCATTAGATTTTGTATATTTAGCAAAATTTGGCTTGCTTGTAAACAAGTGCTTGACTTCATGTTCTATGTAAAACAAATTTTCAAGGCCATCATATAGTACTTTTCCAGTGGGCAAAGATTTCACCCTTGAAGTACTAGCTTGGTTTCTAGCCATCTTGTTTAATCTTTCAATGTAATCTTATCGAGTCATCAACATGTCATGTATTACCATAGGACTAGGAAGTCCTTTTTCTCTTAAGATGCCATACTTTGTCATAAAATTGTCAATCTCTGCTTGGATGCTCTAACATCTTTTCTCCAAATTAAGAATCAGGTTGCTCTTAGTAAGAACCTTCTTTATTTCAATGATGGTGGTTGTTCTATCATCAATTTCTAGTTCATCCAGCTGGTACATGTTTATGTTGTTCAAAAATGTGATCAATTGATTGGCTTCTTCAGGTTTATCTCCTAATTCTTCCACTATCCTGTAGATTGCTTCTATGGCTACTTTGACTAATTCAATTTGTTCAAAAATAATCCGAATAGAAGGCCAAACATCATTGATGGAATCAATGATGTTGGCCCAAAGAATTTCTTTCATGTCTCCCAATGGCTCTTGCAATGCTAAGTCATTTTCAAGGACTTTTATCCTTTCTACCATCCTTTGGTTCTTCTGAGCTTCTTCTTTCTGTTGTATTTGTGCAAGTTTACAATTGGTCTCTAAAATTTACACTTGTTCTTTAAGTTTCTTAAGATCATTGGGCTGGATACTCATTTCCTCCATGGCCTTCATCAATTCAATAGTCTTTTCTGTTGGTGTCCCTGTACTTGTTGATGTACGTGTGCCTATTGATGTACCTGTAACTAGCAAAGCAGTAGCTAGTGGAATTGTTGGTGCTAATGCAATAGCCAAGGTGGAGGGAACTACTGTGTAAACTGTAGGAATTACAATCTGAGGAGTGGTGGCCAACTCACTCTGCTTGGATTGTATTAAATTGTCTAATTCTTTTTCAGTCTCCTTCAATTGTTCATTCAACTTAAGGACTAGGTCCATAAGCTCTTCCTCCTTCTTTGTTTCCAACACTTTAGATGTCTAAGGATGATGTAGAGGTGGGATCTTGAGCTGCTTCTTCAGTGTAGCTGTGTCGTCATTTTTCTTCTTGATAAGCTTCTCTACAACTTTCACATCCTTGGGATCATTTCCCAGTTCTATGACCAAGTCCTCTGAGGACTATATTCTGGTGTCTTTGGCCTGTGAAGAGGCCTTCTCCAACTTGAATTGTGCTGATATATTATTCAACAAATTCTAGAGTTGGTGGGCTGCAATTGATTTATTGGTCAAAATGGAGTAGACCATTTCACCAGTTTGCTTATGTAACTCAATTTGGTCAATAGGATGGATATCCTTTGCCAGTACCTCAAAATATGTTTTAAGATAATCTGCCATTGATTTGGGTTGTTGTGTAGTAGGTTTCAAAAACCTCATCTGCATTTTCCCTTATTCTATATCAAAGGCTAACATTAGCCTTATTTGGTTTGTTGGAGCCATTTTCAAGTAATGTGCATAACTTTGAAATTTTAATCTTTCATTCCTGGCCTTGATTTCTTTATATTTGTCTTTGATATCCTGGCTCTAGCTAGTAGTAGCCCTGAGGGAGGATACTTCCACACTTTGTTGTCTTTCCAACATTTGAACCTGTGAGGTGGAAGGTTCTTGTGTGCCTCCTGAAGGAGTGGTATGCATGCTTTATGTTCTCTCTGCACCTGTAGTTCCTGTTGTCTCCTCAATGTACTCCCTTTCTAAAAACAGATTTAACCTTTGCCTCTTAGCATAGGTTTGGGCAATAGGTCTACTGAAAGGAGTGGCCTCCTCTCTATCTCTTTTAAGTTTCCTCTCCTCATTTAGAGGAGTCTACAAAATAAGAGGATTTCTCGTGATTTGTTCTAGCTGAGCAAGTTCCTCTAAAATCTTAGGTTGTTCTGAATCCTCTGGCTATTTTGAAAGTCTTGGTTGCTCTGATGGCCCTGCTTCCTCTGATCACCCTGCTTCTGCTGTCTTCCCACTGTGTCCCTGTGATTGCCTCTAAGATTGAGACTCTCCTGGAGCCTGTACAAATGAATCCTCACCAAATCTTCTGTCTAAATCTATCAATACATTATCAATAGAAACCTCTGTGCTATCTCGATCTATCAAAGTGTTTTCCACCCATTCAAATTGATTAGCATACTGTTCAATTTCAGGGATTCTATGGTGGATGTAAGGAGATAATTTATTTTTTTGTCTCCTATTGCAAATGAAGTTTAAGGGGTCATAATCCTATATAAACTTTGTTTCAGTCTCAAACTTCGGATGATTTCATCTGCTTCCTTTCCTGCTTCCCTACTATTACATATCAATGGGCCAAGCTGATCCTTTATTCTAAGTTGAGCCTTCTTCTTGGCTTTCAAAAAATTCACCTCATCTGAATTGATCATTTGCCTGTAGTACTCCAGAGCAAACAATCTTATGGGGAGGTATCTAGGCAGTTTGCAGGGAGCCAACTCACATCCATAGATTCTGATTTCAGTGTGGTTTTGGTACAAGTACCAATCCCCCACTTTATATTGCTTAGAAAATTGTAGGACCCTCCTGATGTCTACACTGATTTTGGGGGGAGGACTTCCTAGTAGCATAGTTGTGACAGGGTACACAAAGAGATCTATGAAATCAATATAAGAATATTGAGAGTCAATTGATGGATTAATGAAGTCTAGAAGATCACTGATCTGGGGTTGCCTTTGGTATCAAGCTTTTGGAGGGCAATTGGAAATCTATCAGCTTGATAATACAAGAATAAATGATATAGGACTAAGGAACATTTAAACACTCTTTCATTTTCCAATCTCATGAATTGATCATGCATTTTATCAGAAATGAACTTAGCATAATCAAACATGATGGCTGGTGGTTGCCCAGGAGAGTAGATGGACATTAAAGATATTATGATTTCATCAACAAATTCACTTGTAGTATAGCTTAGCACACTGGATACAATGTCTATGATGTCTCGGCCAAGATTGGAGAATATAGTCCACAGGTAAGGGGGAGAGTCCTTTGGGGTGTATTGTTCTTCTTTGATGAAGGTTTGGTATAACTGAGAAAGTCTGATTGAGGTGAGTGTAGGGTATTTGTTTAGCATATCTCCAATAGAAAGAGGAGTCAGACTTTGGTTTGGTTGTAATTGTAGCATTTTGTTAATGGATTTAGCAGTGATGGTAAATAGAATAGACTGGTCAGGGGTTCTCATTGCCCTTTGGATGGGATCATAGTTCATGTGGCAGTAATGTACAATCCCTGGGAAGATATGAACTCTGGGGAACTGGTACTTGGGAAAACCTGATTCCCAAAGTCCAATGGAGTCTACATGGTTCAGGTACTGGTCTCTGTACTTGCAGAATAGTTTCAAAGGGGATTTTTGGACGAAAGTATCTTTAATATGGAAATCTTTTTCTCCAAGTGGGAGATGGTCTAAATCCCTGTAAGGAGTCATAATGGGCATGACATTCAATGCAATTGGGGCATCCATCCTTGGCTCTTATGGATTCAAGGATGGGGGCAAAGGGTTTCAGAGAAAGTGGGAAAAACTGGTGTATTTCAGGGTATTTTTAGAGTCACCACGCAGCTTATCTTACTAAATTACTTAGTATTTGAAGCAATTTAGTTCAGGTTTGGTAAGAAAATAGGGTTTCTTAGTGAATTTGGGGTAAATCCTTGGTTTTGACTTTTGAACTGAGTAATGGTGACTGTGCACTATTTGCAGGAAGCACACAGGTCTGCAAGGTGGTTTGGAGTTCAGCAGGTTCAGTACGTTGGCGGTTGGTAGCAAGTTGACTGTTGCACATACTTCTATGCTTGCATGGAGGTCAAAATGTTCTTTTTTCTCAATAAAATGAAAAAAACTATAAGTTTTTTTTGTTTTATTTGTAAAGTCAATGACTTTTGAGGGTACATTGGGAAAAGGACAGTTGGCTCCAATGGAGGATGTGATGTTTTGGTGTGTAGCGAAGGTGGTAAGCAGAATCCATCACACCGATTTTGGGATAAAGTGGTTTTGGGGAGAGACCGCCTGATGCCATTCTTTGAGCGCCATGTAGTGGCGGGGTGAACAGTGAAACCACTTACATCGGGCGGGTAAAGGCTGGCCTTCGGAGGCTGCCCGATATGAGTGTCGATCGTTGGATCTGAAGGGGTCAGATCGCACGGTGATTAGGGAGATTATTTGATTGGAGATTTAATGGAGGAGCCCGACGGTGTTTTAATGAGTGAAAGGATTAATTAACTGTAGATTAGGGAGGCTTAATGATGTCGGGGGTGATTTGATTGGCGGGGACAGATTATTAATTAATCACTGATTGATTAATTAACCTCTTCTATTTGGTGGTGGGTCATGGTTATTAATTAGTCGTTGATCGACTTAATTAATCCCATTAAACTTTTCACTAATAAGGTTTATGTTTCAAACCTTAGGGGTGGGATATTAACATATGGGTTTTAATAAAATATACAGGAAAGGGTTTGTCATTGGGAGGTAATAAACAGTGTTAGCAATCAATATGAAATGAAAGCGGAAAGAGAAATGCGCTAAGTATGATGTATATTAACTTTATTTGCTTTTCACATTTAAACATTATAACTGAGGCTAAATGCATATTTATGGGTTTTTGTGAAAAAGGGTTTTGTATGGGGGTAATTACTTTCCCTATGCAAAAGCTGATTTTACCTTACGAAAAAGGATTTTTTAGATGAAATGAATGAATTATTGAGGGGGTGAATGTTGGTGAGGGGGCTGTAGTACTTAGACCCTATAAGTTATTGGGCTGAGGGTCCGGTTCCTCCAAAAGTCAGAGAAATGCTCTGAGCCCATTTAACTTAAGGTTTTAGGTACCTTTGACTTTGCTTATGGGAAATTAGTAAAATTAAAGGTAATATGAATGGGGAAATTAATCACTTTACTTTGTGTAATTGCTCAATTATCATCCATACTTTTAGCAACTTGATGATGAAAGTAAATGATATGATCTTAGCTTAATCATTCATCACAATTCTGCAACCGTTTAGCTACTTACCCATCTACTCATTCTACCATTTTTTCTACTCTTTGTTAGGGTTCACTTAAGCTGGCAAACTCGTATCAAAACCTTTTATTTTCTTTTACAAAAGTAATCTATCTAAGTATATCCTTATTACATCCAAGGGCTCAGATTAAACTATTGAGCTCCTTTTATTCACTCTACCTAATCTAATTATTTGCCAAGTTTAAATAGTTTGGTTAGATCTTATTTTCTATCTCTAAACATGAAATTCAAAACATGGAATAACCAAGATTAAACTGTTGGTTTACCATGGATTGTGGCATGAATAAAAGTTGCACACATTCATTATTATGCAAAAAAGTAATACTAGTGGCATTTTGAACTTGCACCTTTCATAGTCTTTTTCTTGGGGTTCATTTTTTCATTTTTTTGACCTTTTTTACCTCTTTTGTCCTTTGATTTTTTTTAGGACATACCCTCTTTACAATTTTTTTTTTTTTTTTTTGAATATGGAAAACATTTGCAGAAAGCAAAGGTATGTACATATTACAGATTTGATCTCAGCCATTCAAAAATTATGACACCTATTGGTATAGGAACCTAATAGTGGTTCCACTTGGGGATGGCATTTCCTAGTGAAATGTCAAGAACTAGTAGATCAATGGCCATTCTGAATTGCTGTGGTTTTACTCTACAACTTTCCCTTTTAGTTTGTTGCTTTATTGATACTTATTGATAGTGAAATGTTTGAAGCTTAGGGCCTTCTCTTCGGGCTTCAACTCCAAAATTTACCATCCAATCCACACTAAACTTTGTAAAGGATATATTATGTGCAAGTATTTAGTGAAATCAATTACTAGGATCTATATAGTGCTTAAGCATCCGACCATTGATTGGTCCTCCTTCTACTTCTACACCATCCAATTCTTTGAGGAAATAAGCATTATTACCTCTAAAAACATAAATAATGTAAGGGCCTATCCATAGGAAGTCAAACTTCCCATGTTTACCTTTATCCTCCCTTCTTGAGTCCCATTTCAAAACTTTGTCTCCTAGATAGAAATCTTCTGCCTTGGTTCTTTTGTCAAAATATTTCTTAATTCTTTCCTGCACAATTTGGGATCTGATATACACCTCCTCCCTGGTTTGCTGCAAGTGAATAGTCTGATTGATCCTCCTTTGAATATCATTTGGCTCAACCTGTGCTTCTTGGAGTAATTTCATCACTAGAGTTCCCAAAGAATATGGGAAGACAACCTCCATTCCATAGACTAGCTGATAAGGATTGGTACCAATAGATTTCTTTGTGGTCAGCCTATCTGCCCACAAGGCATTTACTAGTTTCTTATTCCAGGTTTTCTTGTTATCTTCCAATAGCCTTTTGATGATATTCATTAAGCTCTTATTGGAAGACTATGAAAGTCCATTTCCTTGGGGATAGTAGGCTGTGGAGTGACTAAGGGTTATGCGATATTTTTTGCAGAAATCAAGCATCCTTTTTTATTTAAAGGCTGCCGCATTGCCTGTGATGATTTTAGTGGGGCAAGCGAATCTAGACAGAATGTTGGCCTCAAGGAAACTTATTATGACAGTATCAATGGCTTTTCTTGAGGGTATAGCTTTTATCCACTTGGTAAAATAGTTTGTGGCAGTTAAGATCCATCTATGTTGGGCAGAGGAAGGGGGATGAATTTCACCAATGGAGTCAAGACCCCACTATTGAAATGGTGTTTCAATAGATATAGGTTTCAAAGCTAATGGTAGTAGTTTTCTTTTTCCTTCAAAAATTTGACATTTGTGGCATGAGGTTACAAACTTCTTTACATCAGCAAACAGAGTGGGCCAGTAAAATCCAGCCCTTAAAATCTTATTAGCTGTTGTCTTCTAATAAAGATGTCCCCCATAGTTACCTACATGAAACTCTTGCAATATTTTTTCAGATTCTTCCTTTAACAAACAATTTAAGAGGATGTCTTCATGATTTTTCCAAAATAAAGGGTTATCAATTATGCAAAACTTCAAATATTTCGTTTCTAAGAACCTACTTTTAGTCCTGGATAACTCTGGAGGAGATTGAAGAATTTGTAGTACGTATATTATGTCAACATACCATGGTGTGAATTTGTAAAGGCTTGGTTGATCTGTGGAGTCGCCATCTCCTCTTCATTATCCAGTTCTGCAATGAAGTTTATGTCTAGGGCCTGATAGTTTGATTCAGCCATGAGCTTGGATAAACCTTGGCCTTTGATCAATTTTGTAGGTTTAATTTCTAAATCATATTCTAATAGGGTAGCTATCCACTTCCCTCTCTTTCCATCAAGTCCATCCTGTGTTAGAATGTCCTTGACTACAACATTGGGAACATAAGCTACTATATGAGAATACAAGATATAAACTCTGAAATATTTTATAGCTTTAACTAGAGCAAAAGCTTGCTTTTCCGTTATATTATACTTTAAAGGTGCATCTCTCAAGGCTTTACTGAAGAAGGCTATTGGTTGTTCAAAACCCTGATCATTTTTCTGTAGTAGAACTGCAACAATTGTGTGCTTTGAAGCAAAAGAAAACATGATGAAATCCCTATCAAACATTGGACTGATGAGAACTGGTGTCTGTGTTAAAGCTAACTTTATATCTTCAAATGACTTTTTAGCCTCTAGAGTCCATTTAATAGTCGAATCTTTCTTTAACATGTTGTTTAGTAATCTAATTAACTCAGCTAAGTTAGAGATAAACCTTCTCAAAAAGTTTATTTTGCCTAAAAAAGCTTGAAGTTCTTTGATGTTCCTGGGGTGTGGTATCTACAAAATGGCTTCAATTCTTGTTGGGTCAATCCGAATACCATCTTTGGAGATAATGTGGCCTAGTAATTTCCCCTCTTCGAACCCAAATAAATATTTTTTACGATTCAGAGAAATTCCATACTTCCTACACTTAATGAAGACCTGCCTAAGATGATCTAGGTGTTGTTGATATGATTTAGAGAATACTGTGATATCATCTAGGTAGATTACCAGGAAGTCATGGATTTCCTTAGCAAAGGCTATGTCCATTGCTCTTTGAAAGGTGGCCCCTACATTTTTTAACTAAAAAGGCATTTTCACATACATGAAAGTGCCCCATGGTGTAGTGAATGCAGTTTTGGCCTGATCGTCTGGGTGGACTAGGATTTGGTTATAACCAGAAAACCCATCTAGCAGTGAGATTATGGTGGAACCTACTACCCTCTGTAATATGTGATCCATTTTAGGAAGAGGATAGTTATCCTTAAGTGAAACTTTATTTAAATTCCTAAGGTCAACACACAATCTAATTTTGCCAGTTTACTTTCTTGTAGGTATTGAATTAGAAACCCAATCTGAGAATCTAATTGGTGCAATAATCTTAGCTTCATACATTCTTTTGATCTCCTTTTCGATAGAAGGTAGTAGAATAGGGTTGATCCTTCTAAGCTTCTACCTAAAAGGCTTTTGATATTCTTTTAAGGGAATGGTGTGTTGTATTATGTTGGTATCATAGGACTTAAGGTCCTCATAATTCCAGACAAAAACATATTGAAATTCTTTTAACAGTTCTATGTATTTCATTTTTTCATTGGGAGGTAGTGGTTTCGAAAGTTTTATCAGTTTGGGATCTTCTTCAGAACCTATGTTACATTCCTTAATGTCTGATTTCAATGGTTACATTTTAGGATTTTTAGGAATATCGTTTGAATCAAATAAGTCCTCCAAAGGAGTTAATCCTTTGGGAAAAAAATTGTCTTTAAGGTTTATGACTTCAGTTTCTTCATCGATTGCTTCATCAAATTCATTTGTTTTAGGTTTCAGATATCTGATCTTGTAAAATTTGTGGGATGAAATATCTGATCATCTTTAATTTCTACTTCATTAGTGTAATCAAAATCTAATGCTATGTCGAGTCTATGTGGCTATTTACAAATTCCTCATCTAAAGGCAAAAAATTGTTAACTTGTTGATCATTTTCAAATACTTACCAATTCTTTAAGTTGTCAAGAATGGCAGGTCTATGCCTAACCTCTACAGTGTATTGATGGTTGGGCTGAAATGGCAACTTGCAAGTACTAGCAAACATGACTAAACTGTGAGCTTGCATATTGTGTTTTCTTGGAATAACAACAAGCTTGGTTTCTACAAAAGTATTTAGCATTTCTACAACTGTTCCTCTATAAAATCTTAACCTAGGATCCCTAGTCATGTAAACAACATTAATCTGTTTTATTACCAACTCAGAATCTCCCATAATAGAGACTCTTATGGCTCCTAATCTTTTGACTAGTTTCAGACCTAACATGAGTGCTTCATATTTGGCCACGTTGTTTGTACATTTAAAATTCAATCTGTAGGCATGGCCCTCTGAATGATCATTTTCTAAGTTGTAAATCCATACACCTGCTCCTGCACCTAGTTTGTTGATTGGCCTATCAAATTCAAGATGCCATAGGATTTCATGCTCATAATTTTCACTGTCTGGGGGAATGAAATCTTTTTTGATTAAGATATCTAGGTCATATTTTTTATTTGAAATCTCATTAATTTGGACATTTTGATTTTCTTTTAATATTGAAATTTCTTTTGGTTCTGCTGTAGTGCTTTCTAAAGTATCTTCCTGATTAGATTCAACATTGTAAAGTATGAAATAATCAATATTAGAATGTATTGAATATATAGGAAAGTTTTGAGGTCTCTCCTATGTACTCACCACATACTTCATCAGAGTCTCCCTATACAGTTTCTTGGGATGTCCAAATACTGATATGGTAGCATACGACATGTCAAGTTGTAGAGATCCCTGGAGTTTGGCACCCCAAGATCTGGACAACAACATACCATACTTAGGTGGTATATCAGCAACAACTATGTCCATAAGTATGGTCTTAGCAAGGTACTGAACTAGGGAAACACAAAAATATTTTATAAGCCCTAAGCACTTAACTTGGCTTGAATCAACAGAAAACATATCCTTGTAAGGCCTGGTGATATCCAAGTTTAGTTTTTCCATAATAGATTTAGACACAAGATTATGTGAAGCTCCAGAGTCAAGCATGGCATTATGTAGGATTTTATCGTGGATGTTAAGGCTAATGTAGAAGGGTGGTATCCCTCCTTCCAATGGCTTTCCATTAACATCAGGTCCGAAAATTAACTCAGGCTGATCATCAAATAGGTTCACAGAGTCTTCTTTCTCAATGAAGTTTAAAGATTTACTTATTTGAGATCTATAAGTTTCATGTTTAACCAATTTTGTCAGAGGCACTAAGATTTTGAGTTTGGCCACCTCTGCTCCCAAACTGAAAGGCAGAGGGGATTTGTCTGTTTGAACATTCGAAATTTTAGCACCAAGATTCTAAGTAGTCTTTTCTTATTTTTCATTGTTTGGAGTGTTTTTAATTGGATTTTCTAGTATGATTTCTGGAGGTTGTTCCACTATTCCCTTAAGGGGGACTGAAGTGGAAGGTTTCTCATTAGAAGGTTGTTCATTGGTTACATCTTCAATGGTGGGATTGGGAGGGTTTTGATGTGGTCTAGAAAGGATTTGTAGAGTTTTTGTAACTTGAGGATTCTGATTTACAATTTTTACTTTCTTAGGCTGGTTAGGTACTTCTTTTTTATTTTGATCATGAACATCGGTGTTCTTTTTTCTTCTCAAATTTTACTGTTTATGCACTTCGAAAATAGCAGTCATACCCTTGCTTATAGTCGAAAGATTCTCCAATTTGGGTCTGTAACTGTTGAAGCATGTATAATTCCTGATCATCCTGGATTAGAAAAACAATTTCTTCATCATCTAATCCCATTAGGTTGATTTGGGTGTCTATCTCAGGGTCTTCTTGGTGAGAAGTTTCAGCATAATTTTCTTGGAAAGGTGGTCTAATGTTCTGATCAGGCCCATTTTTACCAGTGTTTTGGTTCTGGTTTTTTCTAAAATTTGGATTCCTAACTGGAGGTACCTGTTGGTTATCCTAGTGAGGTTTCCTTTCAATGAATTCTATCCTATCCATCAACCTTTCCATTCCCTTAGCTAAAGCATCCATTTTTTGATCAAAGGGTGAAGTTTCATCTTTCAGGGGTGTTCTTCTCTCATTTCAAACCCTAGCCCTATTGGATAGAAGATTAGCTTCTACACTAACTGCTACACTTTGCATATCTTCAAGTGTAGGGGGTTTATTTCTCTAAGTTGAAAAGCCATATCTGTGTCAAATCCGCCTGGAAACTTAATTAGGGGTAAGCCAGGTGGAGGCCTAAGGTCAAGTGGGATTGCATTATATACATTGTTAAACCTAGTACAGTAGTCCTGAACAGTTTCGTTTGGCCCTGATATAATAATCACTCTTGGGTGACCTTAGTTAATTGATTAATGAGTGAAGGTATTACAGACTCATGTGCTGGTCTATGTCTATTTTACTTTAGGCAACGGATTGATCAGATTGCAAAATACACAGACACTGGAAATATGGAAAACAGTAGAGAAACAAAATATGCAAATACAAGAACACAACAATTAATGACGAGTTCACCCTATCCTCTAGGGCTACGTCTTTGGTCCAGCTTTTAGTGGTGGCCTTCTTTTATTGTCTTTAAAGCAGAGAATTACAATGAGGAGCTCAATCTGAGTCTCCTGAATAGAATTTCTTGGCAGGGTGGTTCTTGGATTCCCCAAGCCACAGACTCCTTTCCTATCCAAGTCTTGATCTCTTTGGTCTTTAATGGGAGAAGCCCAATGTGGTGCTCAATTCCCGATAGATCCTCTCAGGGATTGCTCTACGTTTCCTTATGTTGTAGGTCAGCTCGACTCTTTGTCTTTCTGCTTCTTGCTTCACTGTCGTTTCTTTTATCTGTCTTCATCTTCTTCTCTCTGGTTCTTCCTCTCGGTGTCCTTTGTTCTCTATCTCTGTTCATGGCTTTAAAACCAGTCGATCTCAGGACTGCTCGCTTCCTCTTCTGCCCTCGCCATATTTCCTGCTGCTGCTTGCTTCGAGTTCCCTGTCTCTACATCATCATCAATGACTCACAGGGAGTGGCCACTTTTCCTCTTGCCAACTGCACCAACTCTTCTTCATCGATTCAGTTTTTCAGTTACATCATGGAATGAGTCATCCGCCAACTTGATAGTCAAATTGGACATCAAGCTTCTCCCTATCGTGGCTTAATCGCCTGTTAAATCCAATTCCTCCATTGTGTGCGATCTTCGCCGTTAGATCTGGAGCCCACAGATCCGATGACATTCGCTCATTTTGCACAGTTGACTTGCACGACCGTTAGCATGCGATGAGTGGTGGTTTTCTCTCTCATCCGCCTGCCACGCATCGGGCGCTGAATGGAATCGCTTATTTTTCTCCCAATTCGCTTACCACCCAAGGGTGCCCCCGATATACTGTCGGTTATGGAGCGCGGGTCCCGCCTTTAGCCTTTAGTGCTTTCCCCACGGTTTTCCTGGCTTCCATGTGACCAAGCACTCGGGGCCTTTCCTTCTCAAGGGGTTTTTCCCAGCAATGCGCAACTAGCTCTAAACACTAATCGTGCATCAAAAATGGCCTCCTTTTCCTGATCCGGGCTTCCCAAGTTCCAGTTTCGCCTCCTGCGCTGTCTCCATGTGCCTCGGTCAGCACGCTTTGACCGAGGTCCTCATCGTTCCTCGTTGGCTGCCAACTGTTACTGTCCAAAGGTCTTCCTGATCGCACTGTGCTCTTAATTTCAAAGTTTTTATCCTGATTTGATACAGTCATGGTATTGTGATAATCTTCATGGATCCAATTTGGATCACGACCTTCCCACTAAAAAAGCTTTTGGACCACCAAAAGTTGGTTTTCAAGCATCGACTAAATGAGGGTACTGTTGTCTCACTTGTCCAATCTCGATCCACTTTACAGTGCTCGGCTTTGAACCCTTGAGCCCTACTTTGAGGTACTCAACATCTCCTATGCGCGTCATCCTCACCTTCCTGTCCAGAACTGTGTCTTCCTGCAATTCATTAAGATATTCAGCTAGCAAGTTATTAATAGAAGGCAATTGACTCTGCTCTTCGGGATCCTCAATTAGTGAGGGTTCAAACAATCTCAAGCAATCTACATTTATGACTGAGTAGATGTGCATGTAAGCTGGTAGATCAAGGCGAAAAGCATTCTCACCAATCTTCTCAAGTATTTTGAAAGGTCCATACCTGATAGGCTTTAGCTTTTTACCTTCACCTTGCATCATGTCCTTGCTGATATACAACCATACTTGGTCACCAACTTGAAAACAATGCTCCATCCAATGCTTGTCATCAGGGAAAATTTTAAGAAACCCCCCTAAATTTACATGTATAATAAATGGGCGAATCTCCATGGTATATAGGAAAAATGGAAGGCGATTTGATCAATAATATGATATGTATATATAATTTTTTGGCGAATCTCTCACCAGGCATGGCGAATATTTTACTCAATTATAAAATCTTATGTTTATTGAATACACAAATGATATCATTGCATTTCTTTAAAATATCTTTTGAAATCAAAATGACCGAAATTACATATCGATAATCTAGTGGGTGTAAGATAAAATTCACCTGTGCCATTCACAGAAAGCATGAGAAAAAACCTAATACTATATATAAAACCAAGAAAAATTCAAATTCATCACTTCTAGAGACCTCATAACCACCCTGCCAATACACAAGTATGTTCATATTTGCAATTAGAAAAATTACCCAAATTACAATCTGTTTACTCCACTTCTAGGTACCTCATAACCACCCTGTCAATACACAAGTATGTTCCCGTTTGCAATTAGAAAAATTACCCAAATTACAATCTGTTTACTCTAGCATATGTTGCAAAGTTATAGAAGGATGACGAGTGCAATCAATCCTTTCCTTTTAGCCCTGGATTTGTTTCAGTTTAAAACGGAAGTATACAAATATACTTGTCCAATGTCTATGCTTCAACCATTCACCTTAAGATGTTTTTACAATATAATTTCCTAAGTCTATTTAATATCTTCATTGTCATAAAAACCAACCTATATCCAACTTAACTCCACATCTACCACTCTTAGGGGGATGAAATCTATTTATCCCTCTGAGCACTTGGTAGACCCAGAATTAACATGGATCTAAGATAGAATTTCCCCTTTAAATAGTCTATGATCACATGAATACCATGGGTCAATACCATGGGTTATCATAAACATGGAGCTTAAAAATTACTATTAGTAATTTATAAAA